>CAUHTR010007589.1:0-30816 GCA_959609185.1 Schmidtea polychroa | reverse complement strand
TTTAAACTCTATTTCATCAAAAGCATCATGAAATCTTGTATGACGATAATTGGATGAATATGTTTTCAGTACAACTCAATTTTTTATTGAGCTGTTGTAAACTTTATTGATCGAATCAACATCCTCTTTTGATATATTTCCGTGTAAATTTGAATATTGAGGTTTTAGAGCCAATCTAACCAGGCTTCGATAACTTGTACTCATTTCATTCCCAAGAAAATACATCTTAGTCATGGAACACTTGAACAGGTTTGAAATCTTTCTTTGTTCGAGTAGGTTTCACTGTTTCAATACCATTGGATATTTTTTCACCTTTTGTTAGATACATTTATAATTGCACACATTCATCATAAAAAACCTTTATTTATACTAAATCAGTCACATGTGCAACCAATCAAATTTACATAAATTAAACATATAAACAAAATAAAACATATAAACAAATAAAATATTAACTAAATAACTAAAATTGCATAAATAAAAGTTAACAACAATAATTTAAATAAAATTTATTATAACAATCTCTCTAAGGTGAAAGCTAATTCTAGCTTATTTCTGGCAATCCTCCAATTTCCGCAGCACCCACATGGTGAATCGCATATGGGCTCATCTTTAATAAAATTTCTTCTATTTTTCTTATAGGTAGATAAATAGGTAGATAAATAGGTAGATATAGGTAGATAAATAATGTACTTGTATTTATACAAATATTTTAATAAAATTTCTTCTATTTTTCTTATAGGTAGAGATAAATTGAAATAAATTGATTCCAAATTGATTGAAATAAATTGAAAATTAAAATAATTTAAAAATTAAAAATGTAACTTACCATCAATTGAATGGGATAACATTTATAATGAAATAAAATAAATAATGTACTTGTATTTATACAAATATTTTAATAAAATTTCTTCTATTTTCTTATAGGTAGAGATAAATTGAATAAATTGATTCCAGTAGCCTCCAGAATTCGACTATTTCTTGTTTCTGGTGCACAGAACACCAAGTCACTAAGTTCTTCTGGATACAATTGTACTTGTTGACAAGGCATGATACAGTTTTCTAAAATAAAATTAAAATCAAATTTAAAATTTAAAAATGTAACTTACCATCAATTGAATGGGATAACATTTATAATGAAATAAAATAAATAATGTACTTGTATTTAACAATATTTAAACACACAAGAAACACATAGTCATGTACAACAACCAATCAAATTCATATACTAGTATTACAACATATATTACATATACAATCATACAACAACATATTGTTAGGTAATGGTTAGTAATAAATTTAGGATTTCATACTCTTCAGTCATTGATCTAATTTCGTTAAGAATATTTTCAATCAAATCGTGATAATCCAATGTTTTTATGCCTAGTATGACTATCTTACCACTGGCAAACACATTAACGCATAAGGGATTATACTTTACATATCGCAGAGCTGGAAAGATTTCCGTTCATATATGGAATTAGTTTTCTTTAATATATCATATAAATCAATTTTTGTTCCAATGTCTGCAGTTACAGTAATGGATTGAATTTGAAAATCCTCTATTGTAAAATGGTAAATCTTCAACTTTTAGTGGTTGCCTATATCCCATTATTCGACATTTACCAGATTTGAAAACATAATTGGGTACTTTCCACTTCTATCGATAATTTGTTGTGGTTTTCCCATTGGAAACTTAAAATGAAAACTGAACATTTTCCTTTATAATTTATATTGCTAAGCATTAATGATGTAATTATATTTGAATATTTTTTATTCAGGTATACAATTAATTAAAACAAATATAAACAATATTAATAATTAAATTAATTAAAATTGAATTAGAAATGATGCAGTATATCAAATTATTGGTCCAAGTGGCTGTGGGAAAAATTATTTGTTTGTAAATTATTACAATCAATATGTTTAAGTCAAAATTTAATAAAATATATTGGCACAGGGGAGCTGATGATGAACATGGATGACACAAGACCAATTTTGTAAAATAAAAATGACAATAATAAAAGGATTCGATAAAAACTGGTCAAATAGATTAAGACAAGGTGATGTAATTATTATCGATGATTTTGTATCAAGAGGCCAATAAAGAAAAGGATTTAATAATTTATTTACAAAGATTGCTAGACATAAAGGCGTAACAGTTATTTTTATAACACAGAATCTATTTCATCAAGGCGGAGCCCATAGAACTCGAAACTTGAATGTTCAATATTTGGTTGTTTTTAAAAATCCAAGAGATGCAACTGTAATTGATTTCCTTGCAAGACAAGCTTATCCTAATAATCGTAATTTCTTGATCCGTGCATTTCAAGATGCAACCAAATTTCCATACGGATATATATTTCTTGATTTTACACAAACATGTCCAGATGATTTACGGGTTAAAACCGATATCTTTAACAAAGAAGTACATGATTTATAAACAAAGTTGAAATTATTATTTTTCAACAATGATGTTACTTAAATCCCGTAGTAAAAAACTTCGAAATGTTTTTAAAAAGGCACGTGAAACAATAATTCCACCAAAACTAGTTTCACACACCATCGAAAAAACTTATAACTGAAAATATCCCTGCAATTATCTATTTCACACAATTCAGTTAAATCAGTTCCAAGAAAAACAAAATCAGTTCCACAAGAATCAAGTCATCGCAGCTTTCCATATTTTAATGTACTATTAAAGGCTCCAAGCATTAAAAGAATGAGTATTTTACAGTCTTTTCCTAATTACGTCATCAATGATTTGCTCGATATTATTGTTAAAGTTATAAAAGGTAAAGTAAATATCAGTAAATCAATTAAAAATGTTTTGAACAAGCATAAGAAACCGTTTGTTATCACTGGTAATTTCCAAAAATCGAAAGCAAATGCGTAAAATAGTATATAAACAACAAGGTGGTTTTATTGGGGCATTACTTCCATTAGCATTATCATTATTGGGAGGAGTAATAGGACAATCAATATAAACAATGGGCACAACTAGTTCATTACCTAATCTCATACTAAATTTTAAATCTTCATGTTGTAATGGAGAAGATTTGGACAAATCCGAAGACGAAGCAGGTTTTGGTGGGTAGAAAAGTTAAAAAACAAAGTTACAAATTCGAAAAAAGAGACGAAAAATTGGTTATCAGGTCAACTGGCATACAGTCTGAATAAACCAATGTTGAAACGCTTAATCAAGAGCGTATAAAACATATGGTATTAACTATTTATGGCAAATGGATTTGATGGAAATGATTCCATTTTCTAAAATTAACAAGGGTTACAAGTATATTTTGACTTGTATTGATGTTTTCAGTAGATTTGCTCGTGCAATCCCAGTCAAAACAAAATCTGCAAATGAAATGGTTTTAGCAATAAAATCAATGTTAACACTGAAAACCAGATATTTATACAAACAGATTTGAGTAAAGAATTTTACAATTGTAAAGTTAAAGAAATTCTAAAATGTTTAAATCATTATTCGGAATTTTCACAATTTAAAGCCGCTCATGTTGAACGATTTAATCGAACATTAAGAGATAAACTCAAAAAGTATTTTGTCCATCAAGGCAATAAAACATGGATAACTGTTTTACCAAAATTGATTAAGAGTTACAATCACACACCCCACAGAGGTATTAAGGGTTTGAAACCTGTTGATGTGACTTCAAAAGATAGATTTGATATTCAAGATAAAATTAAAAAGCCAAAAATATAAAGTCAATGATCATGTTCGAATATCTAAAATATCTGCTTCTCCATTCATCAAGAATTTCGACAACAATTGGAGTGATGAGGTTTTTCAAATTTCAAAATCGATACAGTTCAAAATCCGGTCATGTATGTCATTAAAGACAAGTATCTGGTAAATTCTACGAACAAGAGCTCCCAGTTATTCCTTCACCCACAGTATTTAGAATTGAAAAAATATTGAAAACTAAAATGTTGAATAAAGATAAACAAATTTATGTCAAGTGGCATGGATATCAAAACCCAACATGGATATCAGCAAAAGATCTAGTAAAATGAATTTTTATACCATTCTACCGAGTAATAGTTGTCCAAAAATACATCCAGATAATCAGGCTAGTAAATTTATGGTCAGTTTTCAAAATCCTATTTATTTAAATGGTAATTGGGAAGTTGCTTTACTTGATTACACATTTGTATACATACATTTCCATTTTATAGTAATGCTAAAATGAATACAAAGAAAATGTATTGAAAACAGTTAGCACTAATTATATTATTGAACCTTATGCACCAATGATTCAATTAAACGATTATTGCTACATATAGGGGAATTTTAATATTTCTTGTGATTTATATCCATTTGAAATAACATTTGAAGATGTGGAAAGTGCGAAACGATTGGGAGTTACCGAATTAACTATTAAAAGTACAAGTGAAACAATGCAATATTATATTCCACCAGCTATTGACGGTGTAGGTAATACTCTCAAATAAATTTGACGTATACTGCAATAAGTGAATCAGTTTTTACATTTACTGATAATTTATACATCAAAAATCTTCAAGACTTATTAACTATATCGCGTTAAATTGCTCTCATATTTTCAATACCTTCGAAATTAAAGAAAATATATTCGAATTCAGTCTCCGTGAAAACATAAAAGAAATTGTATTTGATGAAAACTTAGTCAAAACATTAGGATTAGAGAACAAAGTATATAATGAGAGACAATTTACTGGAATTCGCAAAGGAAAAATATTTAATCATCATCAACAAATGTTCATTTACAGTGATATTATTGACCCGATAAATGTTGGAGATTCATTAGTTTCTCTTCTGAAAGCGGTATGGATAAAAGAATATGAACAAGATGAAGTTGTGCAAATACAAATAGAAAATCCCATGTATTTACCAGTAGCAAGAACATGTATAAACAATATAGAAATTAATATTCGTGACGATAGTGGAAATCTCATTAAATTTCCTAAAGATTCAAAACTCATTTGACATTACATTTCCGTAAATTAGATGATTAATCCAGATATATTGTCATTGTATAGTAACGGTCAAACTGGTGGGGAAATACCATATTTTATCGGTAACAGTACGGATCAGTTGGTTGAAAACCATTGGCGATTTGCATTACCGATTCTTAGGCGTTTGGGTAGTTTTGTATGAAACCGCAAATGATGTGATAATGAATGATCAAAAAATATTACCATCATTGAAAACAAACGCTTTATCTGAAATTAGTAAAGCATTACTAATGTCATCGCTGATACCCGATGTAGCAAACATGTTTAATGCGGAAGAATCTCAATATAATGCAACAGGTGGATCTCAACCGAACGTAGAAAACATGGGAGATATATAAACAAACGAATGAAAGGAAATGGAACTATATTCCAAAAATGATCTGTGGTAAATCTGAATTATGCATATTTGATCGACCAGCCCCTCAAGCAGTTATTGAATATGGTGCATTTGAAGAAGTATTTCAATGAATTCCATTACTGATAGTAGAAATGATGTTGAATTTTATATTAATGGTTCTCAAACTGAATATTTGGATTTGAATGATACTTTATAACTGTTCAAATTAAAGTTATAAATTTTGACAGAAAAGATTTGGTTGATACTTCAGACATAAAAACCAAACAATTACATGTTTCATACACTTTTTAAAGATGCAATTCTTGGATTTAATCAAATTAAGATTGAAGGTGGGAACAACGTATGCACATAAAGCAATAATTGAAACTATTTTAAATTATAATGGTGATACTAAAAATACTTGTCTTACACCTATGAGATATGGAAGTTCTGAAGAAAGAAAAAATTGGATTAAAGGCTCAAAGGTTTTTACAATGTGCTCCTCCTACAGTTTGATTTCATGGATCAACCTAAATATCTACTTCCTGGAGTTAATGTACACATTAGATTGAAACGATCTGATTCGGCATTATCACTATTTTCAAAAACTGGAGAACAAACTTGTCAATTAGTGGATGCTAAATTAATGATTCGTCGAGTTCGGGTTGAAGCATCAGTATTAGCTGGTCATCAACTTGGTCTTAATTCTAAACATGCAATTTTCCAATCAAAACAAAAGAAATTGTACAATTTGCTATCGGAAAAGGTGCATCATCATTTTACAAGGAACAAATATTTGGAGATAGAAGAATGCCTAATTTTATTCTTGTAACTTTTCAAAGTGAATCTCAATACAATGGTTCATACACGGCTTCAAGTTCGAAATTCAACATTTAATGTAACTTCATTGTCTTTATCGAAAAAACACTGATTATCGAGAGACATATACTCAAGATTTTGAAAAAGACAATTTTTGTGCTACATATATGCAAAGTATTGTAAGAAATATTGGATATTTGGATAAAAACCTGAATTGTGGTATATCTCTTGATGAATTTAAATCAAAATACCCATTCTTTACTTTTGTTTTGGCCCCTGATTTTGATTTGAATCAAAGTCAGTTACCTCAAAACGGAAATTTACGATTAGATATCAAGTTTGCTAAATCTGTCGAGGAACCAGTACATGTAATAATATATGGTGTATTTGAAAACGAAATCCAAATCACAGCAAATAGAAACAGTACTTGTTTAAAAGTTAGTATAAATATAATAACTCAATGTAATCAGAATATCATGAAGTAAGTTTTAATTTAACAAATAATTTAATTTAATTAGTTCTATTCAGGTTAATAAAATTGGAAAACAACTTTTGGGAAATGAGTTTATTGGTGTTTACCCGTTAGATAAAATCCCATATCTTGATGATAATCAAGCTATAGTCATCAATACCCAATCATCTACTCTAGGGGTGAGCATTGGATTGCAATATATGTGAAACCAACAAGATACATGTTTTCGAACCAATGGGATTCTATTATCCAGCTCTTTTAGTCAGTAAACTAGAAACAATAGGTCGACCAATTGTTTACAATAAACATCGACATCAAGATCCATATACAACAACATGTGGTCAATATTGTCTTGTTTGGTTAAACTCAATGTATAAACGTGTTGATTTTAAATAAATTTTTAATAAAAATGTCTAGTTATTTTATTGATATTAGTGTTTTTGAGAATGAATTTGGTGGATTAGTTATTAAAGAATTATGTATGATCAATACTAATAATGTTTTAAAACCCTTGCATTGGGTGTTCTCGGCAAATGAATATCATGAAGATCGGATACTTGACGGTAAAAATTATTTCTGTCCAACGTGTATTTTAAGTACTATTGGTTCTGATCGAAAAACATCGATTTTCTATGTCACTAATGAAAGAAAGGAAGAAATGTTAAAAAAAATATTTTCCAACTTTGAGAATTGTAAATTATTCAATGAAAGAAAGTCAGAATTTTCCAAGAAACATATCATGTCCCTTTTATGATCACGAAGATGATTGTGCATATAAAAACTGTTTACTTGGTGTATTAGATTATTTAAAATATTAATAAATGTATTATTTGTGTTTTCGTAATGTGTTTACGCTATTTGCTTTATTTTGATTGGGTAATTTTCATGTAGTAATAGTAATAATGCATATATAAAGAAACGGCTTTTCATTATTATCACTTTTTACATATACCCCACTACGAACAATATGGTACGTTTTTCTATTTTTATTTCATTTTAAATTATTTTATTTAGAATTCAAACAATAATAATAATAAAACTAACGATTCTTCGAATCAACAAGCCAACAATATGGTATGATTTATTAAAAATATTTTTTCATTATATTAATTATTTAAATAGGTCAATCAAAATTATATCGCGATGATGAATTCATTTCAAAATTATATCGCAATGATGAATGCTTTACCAAATTATTCAAATTGGATGCCAAATTTACCAAATTATTCAAATGCGGTGCCAAATTTTCCAAATTATACAAATGCGGTGCCAAATTTACCAAATTATACAAATGCGGTGCCAAATTTACCAAATTATACAAATGCGGGGCCAAATTTACCAAATTATTCAAATGCGGTGCCAAATATTTCAAAGAAAAAAAGGAAAATTCAATGTAAGTAATATTTTATTGTAATGTTATTTTAAATTTAATTGTTTTCTTAAATTTATTGTTATTTTAAATTTAATTAGTAGTGTAATTATTATTTTTTATTAAATTTCTAACATTTAATGACTTGTATATTTTAATTAATTAAAAATATAATAAGAAAAAGTTAATAGTTTTTAAAATAATCAGTTTATTCGTATAGATTCGCTATTATGTAAACTTTTTATTTTAACAATTATTAAGATTAAATTACATAAGGGTCATATATCTGACATAAGGTTCAAACTATGCTACATAAAGTGAAAATTTTTAACCTTTTGTAAAAACTTTTCATAATTTAATAATTATGTAATAATTTATTTATCTTATTAATTAATAATTTATAATATATATTTTAAATAGGTTTACTTTACCCGAATTATTGTAATTCATCTTCGAATCACAATAATAAATGTCATCGTATAATGACTAGATATTATCACCATAAATTTAATGGGGTTGATATCTATATATGCCCGATATGTGAAACTTACCATAAACAACCCTATTCTGATTTCTTTCTTCAACATAAGGATCATCTTAGCAATTTTAAAATTACTAAAAAAGAGCTCTTTGAGTCCATTTATAAAGCTGATGATTTTAAAATTAATAAAAGAAAGGCTGATATTGGTATAACTTGCGGAGTGACAAAAGTAACAAAACCTGAGATTATTATAATTAGTGATGACGACGAGGATATTCAAATAGGTGGTTCTGTTAATATAGGTAATGACCCAATTGTAGAATCAGATTTAAGAGGAATTCGAAGGGTATTAAAATTTGATATTGACGAATTTAATGTTAATCAAATTACTTTAACTGATAGGATAATTACAAGACTTTTATCTGAAATAAATAAAATGGGTAGTGTAAAAGTTCAATTTGCTGTTAAAATTCAGTTTGAAAAAGATGATATAACAAAAGATGAGTTTTTATCGAATAATGCTGATGATGATTCTCTGATAATTTTCTTGTTGAAGGAATTAGGAAATTAAATGAAAAAATTGAAAGATTTAGTGAATTAGGAAGTGGTTGGACTATAATTAAAATTAGGGAAATTCATTTCACACTGACTAAATATTCGCGAATAAATAGGTTAACTGGTCATGGCTTTATTAAAACTCCTCTTAAACTTAAAGGAAAGAGAGCAATTATTAATATTAAGAACAGTGACGATCGTTGTTTCATATATAGTATCTTAGCTTTATTGAAACATGACAACCTTACAAGTAATCGTAGTAATATGTATAGTTACACTAACTTTCTTGGTGAATTAAATTATGACGAGATAGACGATTGCCCTATGAGACTGTGCAATATTCGTAGGTTTGAGGAAAAGAATCCTGGTCTTGCCATTAATGTATTGTCTTATAACCCAACAGTAACTAATAATGATGATGATAATGAAAATGATGATTTTGTTCCTCATCATCCTCATTTGGATATCATTCATCGTACTAAAGTGACTGGTGTTGATCCATTATATCTTTTACTCCTCGAAAATGATGGCCAATATCATTATACTGCTGTTATTAATTTACAACGCTTAATGAATTCCCATACTGATGATATAGTTAGTGTAAGAATTCAATCTCAATGGTGTCCTAGATGTCTTAATGGTTTTCGTTTACAGGAAGCTTTTGACAGTCATTATGCATTATGTATTAAAAATCAGGTAGGAACGACTTTATACACTCTTCCTCAAAATAAATATTTAGAATTTGATGATTTCTCAAAAACAGTAACACCACCATTTGTAATTTACGCTGACTTTGAGTCAATTTTACCTAGTGACATAAGATATCACCAAAAGCATCTACCAATATCAGCTGGACTATTATTAGTTAATAATTTTAATAATACTAAATCCTATCATAGTTTTATTGGTTCAAATTGTGTCTTTGAATTTTTGAGTAAGATTGAGGAAATTGCTGACACAATAATCCTACCGTATTTTGACATTCATGGTAATACTCCAATGTCTACTTTATCGTTTACTGAAGAACGAAATTTTAGGACTTGCTTGAATTGTTATCTTTGTAAGAAACCTATTAGAAATCGAACGAGAGATCACGATCACTTTTCTGGTCGTTATCTCGGTGCAGCCTGTCGTTTCTGTAATCTTTCTAGAAGAATTCGTAAACATTTACCCGTTATCTTTTATAACTTGAGGGGGTATGACCTTCATCACATTTTGAAATATGGTCTTAGTAGTTTTCCTTCTTGGGATTTAAATATAATTCCAACTACCACGGAAAAATTTATATCATTGATTGCACATATTAATAAATTATCAGTTAGGTTTATTGATAGTTATCAATTCATTAGCGCATCATTAGATAATGCAGTAAAAACTCTTTCGAACTTTCCTCTGACTGAATCTGTATTCACTGGTTCAATAATGGATTGTAAAGGTATTTTTCCTTTTAATTTCGCAACAAGTTTGGAAATCTTGGAAACAACTTTCGAATTACCTCCAATTTGGCCTGAAGTGACTGAATCACAATATTTGAGAGCTCAGCAGATCTGGAATGAGAATAATTGTAATAACTTGTTAGATTATATGATGATCTACTTGAAATTAGATGTCTTTCTTCTTGCGGACTTTTTTCAACAATTTCGTTCTAGGAGTATTGCACACAATGGTTTAGATCCCTTAAATTTCTACGGTATTCCAGGAATGAGTTGGGCCTCTGCCTTGATGACATTGAAAGAACCAATTGAACTTCTTACTGATATGGAAATGTATAATTTCTATGAAGGAGGAATCAGAGGTGGATTAACATTTGTTAACAAACATTATGTTAAAACCTCTGATGATACAGAATTGTTATATATCGATATTAACAATCTGTATGGTTGGGCTCTTAGCCAAAGTCTTCCTTTCGGTGATTTTAGTTGGGTAATTAATAATCTTGATTCGGTTTTGGATGAGTGTATGAGTACAAATATTGAAATGCTTCCATATGGTTACACTATGGAAGTTGATATCGATATTCCTGAAAGTATACATGAGTTTTTGGATAATTTCCCAGTGGCACCTGAAAAGATGTGTCCACCGGATTCGAAAGTTGAGAAGTTGATGCTCACGCATTATCCGAAGAAGAACTATGTTCTTCATTGGAGACTTCTCAAAATGTTTGTTTCTCTTGGTGTTAAGATTGTTAAGATTCATAGAGCTATAAGTTTTAAGCAGGCTATGATCTTTAAAGAGTACATCGATACAAACACTTCTCTGAGAGCTGATTCAACCAATAACCTAGATAAGAACTACTTTAAGCTTTTAAATAATAGTCTTTATGGAAAATCAGTGGAAAATCTTAAAAAACGGATGAATTTGAGATTATGTAATTCTGCTGAAAAAATGATTACATATTCTTCAAAGCTGTCTTTTAGAAAGTGTATCAAAATTGATGACAATCTGATTGCAGCACATCTGAATAAAGATTTGATTTGTTTAGATAGACCTAGTTATATAGGTCAAACGGTTCTAGATCTTTCGAAATTAAGGATGTATCAGCTTCAGTATCTTGAATTAGCTAAATATCGAAATCAATTCAATTGTAAGATTGACATTGTTGCTGGCGACACTGACTCTTTCTTCCTTGAAATTAAGAATTGCAAGTTAAGTACACTTCTACCTGCAATGATTTCAGATAATCTTTTGGATACTTCAAATTATGACTCTAACCATCCATTGTATTCAAGAAATCTTGACTCGGTAATAGGTAAATTCAAAGATGAGAGTAAGGGACTTGGATATAAAGAATGGGTTTTCTTGAGACCAAAATGCTATAGTCTTTTAGGTGAAACTGAAAGTAATAAAGCTAAAGGAATTACTTTGAAAGGAACTGAGATAAAACATCTTTCTTATCTTGACTGTTATGAGAACAATAAAATCTTTTCTGTTCCTCAAACTCGAATAGGAACTCAAAATCATCAGTTGTTTACGTTTAAGAATTGTAAAATTGCGTTAAGTAACAACGATGATAAACGACACTGGGTTGGTAAAAATAAAAGTTTTGCATACGGGTATAATTTAGATGTCAACCAAGATGATGTAAACCAAGATGACGCCAACTATGAAGATGATCCAGAATTGATCGAGATTGATTTTAATGATCGAGATTTTATATGAAATAAATTTTTGTATTTTAAAAACTGTCTTTTTATTATTTAATTAATTTAAAATTATAGCTTTGGTTTGAGAATAAATCTATTTGCTTCAAAAGTAATTTTATAAGTAATCGTAATAAGTAATGCCAACTATGAAGATGATCCAGAATTGATCGAGATTGATTTTAATGTTCGAGATTTTATATGAAATAAATTTTGTATTTTAAAAACTGTCTTTTTATTATCAAAAGTAATTTTGTAAGTAATCGTGCTTTGATTTATATAAATTATTATTATTATTATTTTAATAATATTATTTTGTTGGACGGGTGGCTAAGTGGGAATTTACTTTTTGGTTTTTTGTTTTGAAATTAGGTATGAGGTTCAATTCCAAGTATGGGCGACTTTTTTCAAAAATTAATTTTTACATGTTATTTCTAATATAGTTCGAATCAGCATGCTTTATTTGCTATAAATTGAAATTTTCATAAAAATTGGTTAATTATTTTTACTTAAAGGTTCATAGTATTTTCTCACCTACTGGCATAAAATGCAGTAAACAATCATTAAATAATAATTGATATTAATTTTCAGACCATTTGGGGATTTATTTTATTATGCTTTGTGATTTCATTAATTATTTTGTGTTGTACCCTTTAAATAACAATAGAAAAATTTCATCTATTGACCATTTTTAATATGGTCATTTCCACGCGTTATGCGCGTTACAATATAGACAAAAAAAGTGATATAGTTTTGAAAATTTTAAAGATTTTAGGACTTAAAAAACCTTAAGTTCTCAAAAATTCTATGTGTTTTAAAATTAAATTGCAAAATATGCAATTAAGATAATCGATTTCGAAGTATTACATAATAACATGCTGTTACGCGCGTTACATCATTTGGACATAGGATTTTCTTGTGAGTTTTAAGGTGTGGTATTAAAAGTACCTTATGGACTTACATCATGAACTGGATTTTTATGCTTAAAGGATGTTTAGATCATCTGAAAAACACCATGATATTTTCACAGTATCATCATCTTAGAAGAAAATGACGATTTTTTGTGTTACGGGCGTTACACAGATTTTTTGTTACGCGCGTTACTTAAGGTTTGTGTACACATATAGTCCTCTAATTCATTCCATATTGAAGTTGTAGTACAATAATAATGGGAAGTTACTAAGTTTCACAACATTCATAAAAGTCAAATAAGTGGATCAATGTTAAACACATAACCTCCACGATGGTTTAAAGTTGGTTGTGGAGACAAAATTGTGCAGTTTTCTTTAGGTTCCCATGAACAATCATCCACATATGGATGTACGTACATCCCGTGATGTCGCCCACGCCTGAGGAATCGAATCTGCAATAAGCGGTCATCTTCTCCAAGCGCAACACCCAAGTACACTTTCGATTTTCCTTTGTCTCCCAAAACAAGACATTTTACCACCGTACCAATCATGGATGTGCTTGGTGGCAACGTTGAGGACATTGGTACTGGAGGCATCGCCACGATTGGTGATGATGAAGGCTGTGACTCCTTGATAGGTGATAATACTAATTGCACCTCTACGATAGGTGACTCCAAGGTTGCTGAGGACATTGGTACTGCAGGCATCGTCCCGATCGGTGATGATGAAGACTGTGGCTCCATGATGGCTGATAATTCGGCTGGTTGAGCCTCCGCGATAGGTGACAATGTTGGCTGAATAAGACTAGTGAACAAGGATGCAGCCGTCTGTAAGGTATGAAAAATGAAACATCCTTGAAGATTATTACAGTATATTATTTTTAACTAAGAAAATGACTTACAATATCAATGTCCAGGTCAAATAATTCAAACAAAGTTGAGTCAACAGGTGGCTTCCTACTGAGTCTATCTCGAGTTACACCCCCATTATCACAGTTCCAGAAATGACCCAGCATTATTTGTGGTACTTTTTTCGCATTTCCAAACACGGTGACTGCATCCACAAACGCTAGTGCATCTTGCATGGTCTCAGCAGTGGATAGTAGCACTTTCATACTAGAACGTGACTGAGCCAATGCCCCAGAAAACTCTGCTGCATTTGTCACCGCATGTACACGTCGACTCAACACAGATCTCCAAACAATACGTTTCGCCATTCCCCCTGAAAAATTACAAGTCTGATCCATAAATTTGCTAGTTGACATATATATACTATATAGTCTTAACATTAACAAACAACTAACCTACGGCATCCACGGGTCCTTTACCGTGAGAAGTGGCAAAAAACGACCACGTCAATCTGTCTAGGTGAAATTGATTACGGAAATTCTCAAGCAATGCAAATGTAAATTTGTTTTTCATTTGTGATGATGGGCCATCACTTAGAATGTGGATTTCAACACACTGGCTGTGTTCAGACAAAAACTCTCGCATAACTTGAACAAAATTTGATGCAACAGTTGTCTTGTCGTGAACAAGACTGTCAGACACAACCACATATGAGCACGGCGTCGACTCTCCACTCCACAAACACGCTGTGAACACAGAAACGTGACTCTGAAGCCAATGCGCTCCTTGTGTTTCGTCTTGGAACGCACAACCATAATTTTCGGCAAAATCAAATTGACAAATGACACGTTGAGGAGTCGCAGTTGACTTTAAATCATTGGAGTGCTTGTTCTGCCACCGTTTTGTGTAACGGTGTTTTAGAAATTGCGGCAAATTCAGAAGAAGGTCCTTGAAAATATTGTATTCGAATAAAAGCAAGTTCAGTTGATGATACCAACGCATTCATTCTTACTTCTAAGGCAGACCCCAGAGACTGTGTAACTTTCCTCTTCACCAACTGGCTGTGGTGCAAAATCTCATTTTCTCTTTTTTCCCAACGACATATTTCCACTTCCATCAAACTTTCATGTTCAGACAGTGCGATTTCTCTGAGACCGTTTCTCAAGCAACATTTTTCGCATTCACCAAAGAAACACTCCTCACGTGAATCCGCGCACACTACCAAATCGGTCCATTTCTCTGAATATGGTGGTATGATCTCAGGAATCATGCAGGATATCGAGTTGACGGTACTGAAAGGTTAATTTATACCCAAGCTTTATGTATATATATATATATATATATATATATATATATATATATGCTGCATTGTGCAATGTTCACTTTACACATTACCTGATAAAGTTGTAATGCATTTGACAGACGCACACATTCTGTGGAGTATCCCCTACCACTAGCACATGTGATGGGCGCAATTTTGAAAACTTTGATTTTCCTATCTTCATTGCAGGATACTCTGTCAGAAACTGCTGGTATGCTTCTGTCAGTGTCATTGTCAGATACCTCTGAAATGTTTGTGTTATAAGCACACGTTATCGTATGTTTCGTTTTTGGTCAATATATAACATTGCAATTAAAATAAATCTACCTTTGGTTTCTCCACCTTGGTTCCATCAGGATTTCTTACAGACACATAATCACGCTTCCCTGGGGCTTGGTATGATACATCATCCTTTATATAGAATGACTGAACACATTCCACAACAGTTTGGCTTATTACATAGGAACCACGGGGATGCTTCTTAGGTTTCATCCCATATTCTGTCTGGATTCGGTGGAAGATGTGCGCACATTTCCTGGGTGAACCAGGAAGAGCTGTCTTCATTGAATGTAGAACCCTGAATCCATGACCATATGTATAATAATCAAATAACGTTTAATAAAGTTCCGATATTCTGCAAATAAATTAATATCGCATAATACCTGTTAAACGCCCTAGTTTCGGAACTTTGTGAGCCATATGGAGAAGACATGTTTGTGCATGATGGCTCATCGTGAGCAATATTCTTTTTTCTTTGACGGTATGCCGCTACTCTTAACCGTGTCTGAAGCTTTATTTTATCCCTTTTAGCTTTCGGTTTTCGTCGAGAATGGTATTCTTTCTTGCGAGCTTTCTCCTTTTCTTTATATTCTGGGTGTCGTTCCCGGAACTCCTTTTGCCGTTGTGCATTGGTTTTCGCCATGATCTGAAATTAAATTCCATAAAGGTTCATTCATAATCATTGAGTTAAAAAAACATCTTTGATGAAACTATAAACTATATCAGGCCTAAGTTTAAAATTATGATGTGTAAGTTTTATAAGATTAATACATAGTGTATAACTGATAACTGATTCCTATTCTTCATCCTAGGTCTATCGCTTCTATAAAGCTATTAGGTTGTGCCACTTTAGGAAATTATTCACTTTAACTGTTTCATCTGATATAGAGAGAAAATACGACAGTAACGCGCATAACGAAAGAGGTAACGCGCATAACGAAAGAGGTAACGCGCGTAACAATGAAAGTAACGGGCGTTACTGAATGTTTTTTGTTCATGACAGGTAAAATATAAAGATTTTACATTCAAGAACAGTATAAAACCGTTTCTATTTTGTAAAAGTTAGGGATGAATGGGGGTTACACATACAATTATATGGAAATTATATAGTGTTTTTGTTATGCGCGTTACAAAATATTTACACACATTTTAAAAGCAAATTACTTTCATTGCGTGCAAATAAAACATATAAACTGATAAAATAAATCATTAACAATGTATATATTTATTAAAAATATTAATTACAGTATTAAAAATGCACGATAAAGTATATTCAAACTTACGGAAATAAAACGCAGTAATGATCATAAAAATATAAACAATTATTGCAACAAATTAAATTACACTTTATCATTAATGCCTTGAACGTTTGTCACAAAATTTCATATTGATATTGTTTTATATATTACTTAATAGAAACAGTCAAAACATATTGTAAAATTAATAGAAATTTTTTCAGTCAGGCTGTCCTGTTTGCATGGAATTGACCATATAAGGTATGCAAACGTTATGAAATGTATAAAACAAGGAAAATGATCCATTTATAATACATAGAAACTAATAGTAGTAGTAGTAGTAGTAGTAGTAGCTGTCGTTGTCGTGGTTGTGGTTGTGGTCGTGATCGTGGTCGTGGTCTTGGTCGTGGTCGTGGTTGTATTTTAGCATTGGTCGTACTCGGTTGTATGAATAGTACTGGAGTAGATAGAGTAGTCAATAGTACTGGATCCTTATATAGACCACCAGTGTCCTAGATGTGTGTGTGTGTGTGTGTGTGTTGTATGAATAGTACTGGAGTAGATAGAGTAGTCAATAGTACTGGATCCTTATATAGAGTAGTCAATAGTAGTCGATGTGTGTGTGTGTGTGTGTGTGTTGTATTAATAGTACTGGATATAGTACTGGCATAGACTAGTACTAGTAGTCGATATGTGTGTGTTGTATGAATAGTAATGGATCCTCACATAGAGTAGTACTAGTAGTCGATGTGTGTGTGTGTGTTGTATGAATAGTACTGGATCCTCACATAGACTAGTAGTCGATGTGTGTGTGTTGTATGAATGGTACTGGATCTTCACATAGAGTAGTCAACAGATCCTTATATAGAGTAGTCGATGTGTGTGTGTGTTGTACTATACACTAATCATTAGTACTGGACTCTCATATAATAGTAGTCGATGTGTGTGTTGTTGTATGAATAGTACTGGACTAGATGTGTGTGTTAGCAACCAGTGACCACTAGTATGACGACACAGTTACCATGGTATTGAGTCATCAATAAGTGGTCAGTTAGTAACAGGTTTGTATATAACGTAATGGGCACGCGAGTGGGCAGTTAGTAACGATGTGTGTATGACATAACGACCACGTGACTGGTCAGTTAGTAACCATGTGTGTATTACGTAAAGGTCACCGTGACGGCAGTTAGCAACTGACCTTTATATTACGTAATAGCCACGCGATTGGTCAGTTAGCAACAGTGTGTTTATTACGTAATCGGGTATTATTATGTAATCGACATACCCCCCCCCTTTGTATCTGACGGGCTCACATCCTTCTACTTATTTCAACAAGGTGGAACTCTTTGTTTTACATGGTTAAGTCGTATATTAGTATGTTTGGATTTATTAAGAACAAGGATATAAAAAATTATACAAAAAATCCTTTTGTTGAAGGAGGCTGAATTGTTCGTGGATGAATATTCAAACTTAAAACAACTAACACAAAAGTTTCAGAGAAAATACTTATTGTACATCTACTTGCTCATTCTTGGATTTCTAATTTAGATATTTATCATAGAAGAAAAGATGACACCGGTATTGTCAAGGAGTCTTTGCCTATAGTGCCTATGTATTTAGATCCCAGATTTAGAGCTGATGTGATGTCAAATTCAGCTTTGATTAACGATGCAAAATTCTTTTTTAAAAAAATGTTTATCACCTGTAAATCGAATCTAATTGGCAATACGGTTTCTTTAAATCAGCAAACTGTTTCAACTAACTGCCTTGGAAACATTCTATTTACACTTCTAGACCAAGCTCCCAGCATTCTACTTTTGATAGCAATCAGAGTGAATCATTGTATTTAGAATTTCGAAAGTACGAAGAATATGAATTTACTAGTATAATAGATTCTGGAAAAAATCGGCCGAAACATTCAAGATTTTGCATAAAATTGCCTTAGGGGTTATTACTGTTCCATCCAGTCAAGTTTCTGTAGAACTATAATTTTATTATGAACCCCAGGAGATCAAATAGGGGCGAAAATCATGTCAGAATGTTATTGAATGTTGCTTTTAACGAAAATTAATAAATTATTAATTCTTAATACTAGATTTATTTACAGATATCACGGTTGCTGCAGTAACAATTTTACTGTTTTACATAATTAGAATGAAAGAAATAAAACGTATTTAACAGTTACCATCAAACATCGATTTTGCTTCATAAGCATTTAAGATAATAAGGTTAAAAAGTAACTCCAAAAACAAAAGATCATTTTATTTTTTTATAATTTTTGAAAAATGTAGAAATAGTACGCACTGGGTAGTAATTAGTTTCAATAGAATTGGTCGATATTAACCCCTTTATCGGTAGACCCGAGGATACTCGTCAAACCGAAACCGGCTGATAACCGGTATACCCGAGTATACTCGGCTAAACGTAAATACGTCGTTCTAGGTCATTTAGAAACATCAAACCATAATAACCATGCACTCTACTACAACTCTAGCCCTGCTGAGGGCAAGAATGTATGGCAGGGCTAAACAAAATAAAAAATTATACAAAAAACATTTCCCATGAAATCTCAGAAAACGTTTCAAACCTCAATGTAGCTATATTACCCCATCGCTATAGGCTAAATCCTCACAACTATTATTATGCTGTTCTAGTGTGTCGGATAAATAAAATTGAAAACAATACAAAAAAATTCTTACAAAAGGTTGGAGCAAAAGACACAAAAACTTGCAAAACAATTGTTCATCTTATTCAGTACCTTGTTATCCACTACTCATTACTTTACAACAATACTAAAAACTGCTTTATTTGTTATTAATTAGTTAACTGTTATTCATTATTAATTGTTCGTTATTGTTGATAAAGATGTTTGAAAAATAATTAAAAGATTAATTTTTTATAGCCGCAAATAAAGTTGCCAATTAAGGGTCGATTTCAGAAAAAGAAGTTGACGGTAAAGGGGTTAATAGATTCATCAAGCAAAGTCTGCTTGCCAAAAATATATATTTAATAAAATATACCCGGAACTGGTCCGATTTGAGTGCGTGTCGAGTCGATTTTGATTAAACGCCACGCGTGCAAAAGACGCACTTTGTGTGCATATTGCCAAGTCTGAACCAAAGTCGTTTTGCGTACTCACCAACATCTAAATTATAATTTCAAAATAAAAAATTCAAATACCATACGCGATCTTTACTTAACTATCTTACTTAATCATACGAATACATTAACCTTTGCGTCTATTTCGGACTATTGAGAAAACCTCTATAATGTTCCATGCTACTTTGAAGATAATTAAAAATATCAGAAACAACTTTGATTTTGTGTTGCAAAGAATTAGTTAACTTTTGGACAATTTTAATGAGAGGAATGTTGTTGTTTTGATAATTCGTGTCAGATTAGATTTGTACTAGTTTGAGGTGGTCTCTCATTGTGTTACCTTACCCTAGATATACTATGAAACGACTTATTATATATAAAACTGTCACTATTGTTAAAACAATATATTAATAATTTACGCCTTTTGCTGCGAATAATGTATTTATTGAAAATATTTTCGACTATAAGATAGCCCTATATGACAAAGACTATCTTATAGTCGAAATACTTTTCATTAAATACATACGCAGCAAAAGGCTTAAATTATCACTTTATTGACAGGGACTATTTATTATTATTTATTATTATTTCCTAGTATCTTAAAAATTATTTCCAATTAAATTAAAGTTATTTATTAACTTCAGAAAGTTTTCAAGCTGTCGAATCCATTATCTCAAAGAAGAATCGATAAACTTCGTACAAAATGTGAAACAAAATTGAGCTCTTTAAACTTTATAACATGATAGAAATATTTCCTAGAATTTTTAGATTTTTCGATAAACAGAAAATGATTTATTTTCAATTTTCAAAAGTGTAAGATTATTTTAATGACTTTTTTTGTCAGACATCTGTGTTGCCAATACGCTGTCAATTATAAGAGTCTCAGTTTCTTATTTAATTAAATATTGAAATTAATTTATGATTATGCATTTATTATTTGGATTGTAATAGCTCGTTAGTAATTGGGCTTTCTCGTTTTCTATTCAGATATTAATAGGAATAATAAAAACACATGATTAATCATATTTTACTCTCTTACATAATTCCATTTTTGGTCAATGATCATCATTTACATATCCGCCAGTTTTCTGATGCCTTTTTCATAGAATTCCATAGTTTTTGAATCAAAGAAAAAATTCATTTTAATATCGAATCGATCTCCAAAAGATAGAATATTCCTTAAAAATGAAAGTCTAATGGAACAATGGCAGGAAAGTGAAGAGGATGAAGCTTGAATCGGGCGTGTAGTTCTTTGTGTTTAATGCAGACGTCCATTGTCTGGGTGAAAGATATACCTTTTGTTATTGGTTAACTCTTAACGCAACTTGCTTGTATTGCTGCCTTCTAGAAGCTCTTCTCTAATTATCCTTTTCATCCCTTATTAAAACTACCCAAAAAAATTATCCAGCTGGTGGAATGCAAAAATTCACAGACATTTAGACGATTCACATCTGAAACTTCGCATATAACCCGCTTGAAACTTTTCACAAGCTTCTTCTTTAAACGTTGGACAATTATTTGGCTTAGACCAAGCCCTCTCACAGATACTGCAGCCTCCAGTAATGCGGGATGAAGCTCAACTGGTTGACCTTCTCATGGGCAATTTTTGAGGCTGTAATTTTCATCCTGAAATTTTCTGAACAACCTTTGACAACTCCATTCATTAGGTTAAAAAATAATTTCAATAAACATGAATATTTGTGCAAAATTGAATCAAATTGTAGACAGTAATTAATAACTTTTACAACCATTATAATTGATTGTTTGATAAAAATCACCCCACCAATGAACATAAATATATTTACAAAAAATCACCACTGTATTCAATAACAACATTCAGACAATTTCGAAAGCGTATAAGTTTATTTTTCAGAGCGAAATGTTGCCGGTCTCATAGAAAGTCACCAAGGACTGAATTGACTCTACCATTTATCACAAATGACCATTAAATTCCAGTGTCATTTAAAATGGTCTGCGAACTATCACACCTGTGCTGTTTTATGTTATCTGTAAGTATGTGGGGGTAGTCAATTCTGAACTTAACAAACACTGACCATGCTCTCATCACTTCAGACAGTTAGTAACAATTAGTGAACACCAACTGCTTTATAATCATTTTTAGAATAGCTATGAAGAAATTCGCATGGTTTTCTTGGAATTGCATCTTTGGATCATAAATATTGCCACTTTCCATGTGAAACATAAAAACGACATTAAGTTTGAACCCACCCTATTTATCAGCTATTTACTTTAAATGATAATAAACTGCGATATTAATTTGTAAATATTTATGTCATATCACCAGTTCTTGAGTATATACTTTATCCTAATCTTTCTAACGACTGAATATTATATGAATGAAAGTTCAGAATCGTATGATAGAGATATATCAGAAAAAATCCCTCAGTAATAGCTAGAAGTCAAATTTTATGGCAGCTTCAAGAAATTGATATGAAAAATTAGAATAAAATTGGTTAAAATAAGAATAAAAAGAAGTTTGTTGATAATGTTGATTGAACCGCGGAACAATTTAATATTATATTAATAATATAATAATGAGTAAAGGAAATTACTCGAAATTGACAGAAACCTTTAGAAAATATTTTTAGAAAATACATTAATAATTCGAAGAAAAATCCAATCAAATTTGATGCGAAACAATTACAAGAATCCTTAAGCAATATTTTAACAGAATTATTTACCGAAATTAACAATTTAAATAATTTTATAAAAATTATAAAATTGTGTGAATAATGTATAGCATAATATATAAGTATGATAATGCAAATGGATATTCATCTCAGTAGCAATAAGTAATCACGTTGTTTTATTTTCCGGATAAGGGATAAGTTAGGTTTAAATATGTGTAATAATCTTTGGCGCGATATAGAACAAAGACCATGAGTTATAGCGAGTATGGCGCATCATATTGTTGCCTGACTGCCCTTTATACGATCTATAGCTACAGTAATAAGTAATTCCTTTGTGAACCAAAGAGTATCCTTCTCACTACTTTCCCAACATTTTCATTAATTAGTTATTTATTATTTAGCGCTAATTTATGTACTAAATAATCGAAAAATACGCTGAATGTTTCAAAGACCAACAATTCATTATAGCTGGTTTTCAATCCTTTTTAGCAGCGAAGCACTATTTTATATTCTTCGCAAATGCAGAGCCTCAATGTTAAAAGAGTTTAAAATAACAGATATTCCACTACATACATTGAATTTCAAAATAAAAATTCAATAAAGAAAGAGAACACTTAAATAAGTGCAATTAGTTTGCTTTAAGACTTAAAGGTTTTCAATCCTTAAAGTTTAAGTTACACATTGCTTGAAAATCTGATGTTATTGGTGATAATTGCAATCTCAAATACTCCTCAGCATTTAATCTGTTCCTGTGTATTAGTTTATGTGTATATAGAAATACCCTGCTATTTTCTAAGCTCAAATATTTTCTTTCGAAGTACAGAAAAAAAATGTATGTAAATTCAAGAAATTACTTTGAGTTGCTACATCAAAAATTTCAGAAATTTTAAAATTATAAGGAGCCCTTTGGATATTGCCGATGAGCCCTAGAGGTCCGTGGATCACACGTTGAAACCACTGCATTATAGAATCAGATACATTACTATCAATTTCTTCAAAATATACCCGTTGTTTTGAACACAACTATCCAATCTTTCATGCTACTTTCTGAATCAGCTTTCATTATTGTCTACATCTGTACCGGATGGCTGCTTTGATGTCCTTAACCATCTTAGATTCAAAGCGTTAAGGTCAATTTTGCTATAGGAATAACTCAGCCACACGGTGCCTGATCTGGCGAATAAGTCAGATGAGGACAAAATTTAATGTTTTATGTGATAGAAATTGCTGAATTAGCAGCGACCTGTGACTTAAAAACTTATCCTGTCGTAGCATTGGTTATCAACCTACCGGCTGCACGCAACATGCTGAATTTGAAACCTTTAAATAATAAATTATAATTATAGATTTCACATAAATGTACTGAGATTGAGGACATCAAGACAGTGCAAATTAAGATATTCATGACATTTTGTACGTTATTTTTAGGAAACAGCTTTGGTACTATCGAGTTATTAGGGTAAAGAATTTCCTTGCCACCTTTTCGATTATTACAATGTCATTTTATAATTCCATTCCTGTATTTTTAAGTATTTCATAATTCAATAAAAGATCAAGTCTAAAAGTTATTTATAGGAAAAAAATACAAAATGATATGTGAATTAAAAAGTAAATTATTATTAATTAATACAAAATGAAATCATCCAAACTGCTACTATAAATAAAATACTAGTGAAAGAATTCATGTGAAAAATTCGATTAGCAGAATTACAATTGTCACCAAGACATGTATAAACGCAGCCTCTGTATGTTCTGTCGTGATCGAAAAACGGTAAATATTGGCATTGATTGCCCATATCCATTGAACTACAAAACCTAGTGACTCCGACAACAGCTAGAACAAATATTAATACAACTCAATAACTAATATTAATTACATCCGAAAACTCCTGTTGTTTTGATGCAAAATCTTGATCTGTCAACTGGACAAGAAACTGGTTTTAAGGAATTGGTTCCATAATACTGAAAATTTTCTAAACAGTCAGAATCCCTTGTAGAATTACATTGAAAACATGTTAATGCATGACTTAACTCTAAATATTTTTACTGAATAAATTTTTTTATTATAAAACATAGTACCAAATAATCCAATAAAAATTAATAAAATATAAATAATCTTTTCCTGCATTCAATTTTTCGCGAAATGAGAAATTATAAAAATAGTTTAATAAAACAATAGCCTAGTAATTTAATAGACGAATATATAAAATTTATATTGCTTTTAATTTTTATTATACATTAAAATGTTTAAATAATTATATCCTTAACAATTAAAATAATATTATGCATTAGTTTTATTATAGTATTAAACTGATATATATCAACAATTAAATTTTTAAAGTTTCAACTGTAATATCTATATAACTTTATGACACTTTGTTTTCAGTCTAGATTAGTTACTATTTAAAATTTTGGTGTTCCCTGTTGGTAGATTATGGTTCATCCATTTCAGATCTGGTGAATGAAGTGACTTAACTACAGGAATACCTCGCATAGTACGGTTTCGATCAGTACGGTTTCTCTTTAGTACGGTTTTGAAATTTTCAAAATATGATTGTTTTTAAAATGATTAAATAAAATTTTCGAAATTTAAAAAAGTGTTTTTTAATTAATTTTTTAGAATATATTCGTTATAATAAAATAATACGGCACGTGTTTAATAATTTGTTTGGTTACGTTTAATTTCTGGTTTGTAGTTTTAATAAGAAATTGAATAAATAAACCGTAAAAAAATTCACTACGGATACATTCACGATCGCGCGATAATAGATCAAAGTTGTTGGTTTTATATTTTTAATCGTAGAGTATGTTGACTTTTATATATTTAGATTTTAATTTAAAAAATGAAATGAGTGGCAGAACAAAGTGTAAAAGTGACTCCACAACCAAAAAACGCAAAGGCTCACTTTAGAACAGAACCCTAGCGTTATTAAACTTCATGAGGAAGTGGCTTCGTTTGCTAAAGTAGGAAAAGAAAGAGGAATGAACGAGGCGTCAGTTCGGAAAATTGTGAAAAATAAAGATCAATACAAGTCGTAAATTTATTAGCGCCAGAATGCCTCGAATAGTCCGGTTTCAAATAGTACGGCTAAATTCCAGAAGCGATTAACCGTACTGTTCGAAGTATTCCTGTAAGCCGTTTGTAAACCTTAAATAACATTAGTTTGATCTTTGCACCCATTACTAGCCAAAGTTGATAATATTACATAAGCTTGTGACTGTATGTAAAGGGTCAGCTGATATTTTCATGAACAAATATAACTACTGGTGACTTAAAAGTAATCCACATTTTACCATTTTATGCCGTTTACAGCGTAACCCAGAATATAAGAATGATGTATTGCTTGATGCCAGTAGAGTGATCAAAGTTGAAACTGTATAGAGTGGGTGAGTACTTGCGAAAAGTGAGCGTATCTTTGTACACTATAATCGGCAAATACTCGAGCGGGTTTGCGAACTGCCAATAAAAAACCTATGTCCGACTTCCTTTTAGGTCCCTTTTTTGTTTGTCGTCTGTTAGCTAAATTAAACTCTTTTGAATCCAGTATTTATCAAATAAATTCTATAATGTAGACGTTCTTATTTACATTACAACAATTGATCATTTCTGGCTTTTGGGAATAAGCGCTTCTTGGTGAGCCCGAAGCCACACTCTCTCATCCTTTCACCGTTTGTGTTCATTTATTTCCTTAGGAACAAAGATAAAGCAATCTGCTTTTATTTTATTTGCATAATCTCTTAAATTCAAATTTTAAAATTTACTTAAAAAATTTGGGTAGGGATCTGCCCTATATTTTAGTTTATTAAATCACGATGATATGCTCTATATTAAGTGATCTTGAAACAATTCTAATCTTTATCGTATGTGGTGATGACTTTGCGTCAACAATGTTAAAATGCTCGTTTTTTCACCCCACTGAACATTGTATATAAATGTGATTTAGGTATGTGGTCGTTATGTCATTTTCATTAATTAAAAAAGTTTTCCATCGCACTGGCCCACTGGACTTGAATACGGTGAATCCTTGATGTTGTGTTGTGACCTTAATTAATTAATTAATTAATTATTAACGCTTACACCATATGTAGACAACGTTGATGCTGATCATTTTCCACACAGGTCACCAAGAAGTTCATGATAAACAAGTTCTTAAAACTACCCTGTATCACGCTGTATACAAAGTGAATGAGTCTCCACACAGGTTACTCACCAGGTTGTATTTTCTTAATAACATTATCTGAGTTTTACTAATCGATTTTATAATATTGTTGAGGATACCTAAATAACAATTTATAAATAAATAAATAAAATTACCTGGGGCAAGATCGTCATGACAAACGGGACGATCTATGGGAACTCAGAAGAGAAAACGGAAGCAAAAAGAAATGAGAAATAAGAATGAAACAAAAGAAGTCAAACATGAAAATAAAAAACATGAAAGGTCAGTACTAATTAATTAGTAAAAAAAGAAAAAAGAATTTCGAAATTGGGGAAATAGGAAAAACAACAATATAACAGCTTGTCAGTGATAATGTAACTTTATCACCAACCCAATAACTCAACAATATTTAAATGCATTTCACTACCCACTTATTTTGGTTTCATGTGAAAACTAATATCTTTAAATTTATCCAATTTTTAATTAATTTCGTTCTTTAATTTTATTTTGCGGTTTTTTCTTTTAATTTTATATTTTAAATAACCCTAATAAATGTGTTGTTCATCTTTTGGTAAAGTTTTGGTTTCTTGTGGGTACTATCTTATTCATTTTGTTTTCTCAGAGAATTAACCAACCGAACTCACCATTACTTTACGATATATTTTTTGATAATAAAATTCATATTACTTGAACTCCGAGAAATAGCATGTTTTTATTTCTACGCTTTCGGGAAATTCGAAACTTTCACGAGATTTCGTACAACCCTTTCACAAATAAAATCTTCTTGTTTTATGTTATGAACAATTTTCTAAATGAAAAATTTCAATTAAAAAGTTATTTTTATAAAAGATGCTGAATATTAATAAAATTGTATTTATTTAGAAATTAAACTATTTTAAATTTACGTCAAAACCACTAATCGAAATTAAATTGTTTTTTCATACTGATTTATTTTATAAAATCTTAAAATTTTAAAACAACTATAATTTAGTTATAGTTTTTTTGGTCAATTTCGAAAGAAATATATTTTAATTAAAATTTAACTATCTCATATTTCTATTATTAATAATAAATTAAGTTATAAATTCTTAATTACTGTTAAATGTAAATTTATTTCCATACAATTTCCTATTTCACATTTTACATTTTTATGACTTGGGAAATATTAAAATATTTATTTTTAGTCACAAATTCTCCAAGATCTAAACACTTTGACCATATCCAAACGATATGTATTAATAATCACTCTGATAATGTCGACTGGTGGTATTTTTGCCAATGTCTTTTGGAAATCCTACCGTAAAAAATTATTACTCAACAAATCACGAAAGGATAAGCAGAAAGCAAAATTAAAGCATAAAGGAACAATTCCTTTAGAAAATGAAAAATTAAAATTACTTGTAAATCTTTATTATTTACTATTCAGACTTAAGATTTGTAATATTCACAGAATCGCTCAAGCGGAGATGCTAAGACAATTCTTAATATGAATATGGAAGAATTAATAGAATTTCTGAAATTAAATGAGGATAATTACAAAATTGTATTTAATAGTTATCAACAGCAGGTATTTAAATTATATTTTTACATAATTTATGCTTCAATGAATTACTTAGGCTTTATTTCATGATCAAAGACTGAATTGCGTCGTGGAATTTATTAAATTAGATGTAATTACTAATAATATTCTAGAATTCAGTTTAACTTAAAAATACAGATTTCCGATGTGGATTTATCGGGACCATTTGCTGGTATGCCTATTAGCATTAAAGACAATTTGATTATCAAAGTTAGATAAATTTTGCTTATTATTTTATATTTTATACATAAATTTGATGATTTGTTTTAATATTAAATACTATTAATACAGTAATACCTCGTTTTACGTACACTCGCACTGACGTACATCTCATTTTTGTACCCATTAGCCCATTATACGTACAAGTACTTTTTTTACTTACATTTTTTCTGGTTTTGCAATTTATGGAAAAAAAATTATGTACTAGGATAATAAATTATGAATGTACTTTTGTAGAAATAAATCAATATAAAAATTTTGTAAAATATAAATACATAATATTGATAATTAATTTTTTTTAAATTCTTAAAATAATTTTTTTCTCCAAGAAATGGCAGATAAAAAATTAAAAAAAACTCGAAATGTTCTTTCACTGAAAGCCAACGTTAAGATAATTAGAATGTGCGATGACGGAACCCCTCAAGCTGAAGTAGCCCGCCAACTAGATTTGAAACGTTCTACTGTAAACACTGTAGTCAAGAACAAAGATAAAATTCTTTTTGCAGTGAAAAATGCTACACCAATAAATAGTACCATCATAAGAAAAGAACACGGTCTTGTTGCAGATATGGAGAAATTACTGGTGATCTGGATAGAAAATCAAACAAAACAACACGTACCCTTAAGTCAGGCTATTATTCAAAGTAAAGCGCAAAGCTTGTTTAATGACTTAAAAGTTAAAAAAGGCGCAAACGAGACTAAATTTTGTGCTAGTCGTGGATGGTCTCATCGTTTCAGAAACAGATACAACTTACATAACATTAAAGTCACCGGTGAAGCAGCAGCTGCAGATGTTGAGGCTGCAAAAATATATCCAGAAAAACTTGCAAAACTTGTGAAAGAAGGAGGATATACAAAAGACCAAATTTTTAATGTCGATGAGACAGGTCTTTTTTGGAAGAAGATGCCAGCTCGAACGTTTATTTCTAAAGAAGAAAAGACTATGCTAGGATATAAAGTAAATAAAGAGAGAATTACTCTTTTATTAGGTGGTAATGCCGCAGGAACATATAAACTTAAACCCATGCTTTTGCATCGCTATGAAAACCCTAGAGCGTTAAAGAACTATGCGAAAGCTAAACTGCCAGTCTACTATAGATCTAACCCTAAAGCATGGGTTACTGCATATATTTTTGAAGAATGGTTTAACAAATGTTTTACAGCTGAAGTTAAAGGATATTGTAGAAGCAGAAAAATACCGTATAAAATTTTATTAGTTATCGATAATGCTCCCGGTCATCCGCAAAATTTAGGCAACGGTAATATTCGAGTTGAATTTTTACCTCCAAACACCACATCTATCCTTCAACCCATGGACCAGTGTGTTATCGCGTCATTTAAACTGAACTATTTAAAAAAGACATTCAGTAAAATAATTGCTGCAATTGACAGTAAAGAAGGTTCAGGTAGGGAAGTTTTAAAAAAAGTTTGGGCGGAATACAATATTTTAGATTGCATAAAAATAATTCGAGACACCTGGAATGATATTTCAGTTTCTACAATGAAAGAGGCCTGGAATAAATTATTTCCGCAGAAGACAAATGATAGGGAAGATTTCGAAGATAATAACGCTGAAATCATTGGCAATATTGTAGATATGGCGCAACATCTTGAGTTAGAAGTAGATTCAAATGATGTAGTTCAACTTGTAGCATCCTACGATGAACCTCTAAACAATGAAGATCTTTTAGAATTAAATGAACAGATACAAGCTGAAAATTTAGAATGCAATGTCACAGAAAAATCCACTCAATCTGAAGGACTAACAATCAAAATAGATGCTTTCCGATGTTTTCAAAATGGAATGGCTCTTTTTGAAAAATACGATCCAGATTTTGAGAGGAGTTCAAAGGTTAACAAAGACATTATGGACGCATATTCCTGTTATTCAGAATTATACAGGGAAATGAAAAAACATAGTAAACAAACCTCTTTAAAAGATTTTTTTGCTACAAAAACTATATCACCTAGCTCAAAATCAAAAGGAAATCGGAATTTGGCATCCACTTCAGGAAGTCGCAAGACTTTTTCAATAAGTTCATCTACATCTCCTGACTCGCCAGCAAAAAAGCGTTTAGCGGTTGATTACATCACTTATGAAGATGAAGATGATACATCATTCTCCACGTCATCGAGCAATTAAATTTGAATTACAACATTATTTATATTTAAATTATGTATTGATGAATTTTGAAGTTTATGTTTATTTTTAAGTTTTGTTTAATATGTATGTATATGAATTTGTTTTGTTTCTTTAATACACGTTAAGTATTAAATATAGTATAAAAAAAGTATGAAATAAAAGTATAAAACTACATGCATAAT
>CAUHTR010007588.1:32333-97657 GCA_959609185.1 Schmidtea polychroa | reverse complement strand
TTTTTAAAATATATTTAAATTTTAAAATACTGCAACGTAATATATTTAAAAAGTTTGATGAATCATATGTCTTTGTTAAAATGTCTTTGTTACATAATAGTCCTTTGTTTAAATTTATGTCTTTGTTATGTAATAGCCCTTTGTTTAAATTTATGTCTTTATTATATAATATGTCTATGTTATGTAATTTTAAAAAAAATTTTAAAAAAATTAAAGAAATTTTTTTAAAAAACATAAAAAAACACCCCCTCACCGGGGTAGGTTGTATGACATAATTTCCCTTGTGGCGTCATCGATTATGTAATAGTTCTTTGTTCCCGGCTCCACACAATACCCTACTTACAGCAAAAGGCTTAAATTATCATTTTATTGTTTTAAATAATAATAATAATAATAATAATAATAATAATAATAATAATAATAATAATAATAATAATAATAATAATAATAATAATAATAATAATTATTTGTTTTTATTCATCATCATAATCAAATTTATAAGATTACTCATATTAATATGGTAATAAAAATTTAATTTAGATATATTTTACTTAAATGATTATTTTTTTTACTGTAGCTTACAAAATATAAAGGATTATTATGTGTATTTGGCGGATTTTTAATACATTTTTCTCTAGGGACGATTTATACATTTGGTTCACCTTATAATTTCTAATTTCTAATAAAAAATAATTGTAATTTAAATAGGAAATATAAGTCCATACATGGCTTCTTACTTAAAGTTTATGAGTAAATCCCAAGATATATCAAATGGAGATATGGTATGGATATTTGCTTGTGCATTTGCATTTCAAGGTTTAACAATGACATTTGGTGGCATTCTAAATAAAAAAATAGGCCCTAGATTTACAACTTTAATTGGCTGTTGGATTATGAGGTAAAGATATTTACAATCTTGTATATTGGAGTTAGTTTTTTCAAAAGCTTTTCAGTAATGTTGACATATTTTACGATCAAAGAAAATATATATGTCACAATTTTCACTTATGGAGCATTATTCGGTGCAGGAATTGGTATTGCTTATTCTGTTGCTATTGCAACTGCGATAAAAGTTTATTATTTTAGTCAATTTTATAATTTTGATACTTTTAATTAGTGGTATCCAGCCAGACGAGGTTTAGTTATCGGGATCGTAGTTGGAGGTTTTGGTCTTGGATCTTTAGTTTTTAATCAAGTTCAAACTTTTTTCATTAATCCATACAATGAATCACCAAATATAACTATTGGAACAGATAAGTAATTTTAATTTTTGTTAAGTCTCTTTGGTAAAGAATTTGAAAAATTTTTAACAATGCAAGTAAAACTCATTAAAACAAATTTCTAGAATATTCTTTCTGATATTATAAAATTAAAGATGAAAAAATAAATAAAAAGAATTTTTGTTATTATGTTTTAGAGTCTAGATTTTATAATGAAATACAACCGGTTTGTGATTTAGAAAATGCAGAATATTTAAAGCACGTTTCTTTTCTATGTGATAGAATGCTGAAACTAAATTTACAACCCTTGTTCTAGACCTTTATAACCAAGAATGTTCCGCATCGAAAGAAATGTAATATTCAAATCATATTAATAAAATCTTTTACCTTTTCAATCTTGTTTTTTATTTTCAACGAAAACCATAAAACAGACAGAATTGATTGAGATATAATTAACATTATGCGGATCATATTTTTAAACTACTGAATTAATGTTAATAAATAGATGAATATTTTTCGCAAAAAGATGAAATGAGTGGAAGTTTTATCAGATAACTAAATATTAAAATAAAATTCTTTCTCCACGTACCACATATTCTTTGAAGGTAAGTAGGGTTACCACCTTTTTCTCGACCGATATACGAACAATCAAACCAATTAAAAAAAATAATAATTTAAATAAAAAATCAATTTTATAATAAGTGTATCTATAATATTTATTTAAATATTAATATTAAATATATAAAACGAAAAAACAAAAACAAAAAATTAAAATTAGCACTTTTTATTTTATAATATATTAAATAAATATATCAGTCATTATGAAAGAATTATCACTTCTTCTTCCAGATATATTTTTATATTGGCATTAAGTTAACGTAAAACAATATTTTTAAGCTAAATTAATTTTTTTTTATTTTTTTACATGGAATTTAATTAATTGATACAATAACCGAACATTTTAACGTTCGGTCTAGGTGCCAAATGAACAACGAACAATTCATTTGATTACCGAACTGTTCGTGCAAAAACCGAACGGGTGGTAAGCCTTAGATAAGCGATAATTATTTTTAGCGATTTTTATGAAAAAACGACTTATTTTATTTTAAATATAAAAAGTATTTTATAATTTATTTCCATTTTGATTTTTCCATTTGATTTTATTAAATTTTAATTAATTCAATTTTCAAAAACCAATATTTCAACATCGTTTTCTGTCATTTTCAATTCAAATTTAAAATTTAAATATATTTTAAATATAACATTTTGAAATTTAATTAATTTTTGGTTACTGATTAATTTTAAATTTTCATTTCACGACGTATTCAAATTTGATCAACAAATAAGTAGATCAAATTGAAATTAAAATATGCAATAAGACAAATCCATGAATCTAATACAGAATATTTAAAATTTTTTGTTGTTGTTACAATAAATTTATCCAATATTTTTAACTAAAACATTAATTATAAAATTAAAAAAATATTTATATATTCTTGAATTAATGATATAAATTTAATTTTCATTTAAATACTCAGATATTTTGGTGATAAGAAAATGCTGGAAAGAGTTCCGTTATGCTTTCTTCTTATAGGTGGAATTTATGCGAGTCTTCAGTTTATTGGTTGCATGCTGCAATTTACGCCATCTATATTTGAAATTACAGTAACTTGAATAATGTTTGATATAAATTAATAATTTTATTTAGGGTGAAATTGTAGTAATTCAAGTAAGTTAAAATCTTTTTAAATTGTTTCATATTAAAGTCGTTACTCAAACCGTAAATAAATTAAATAATGACATCCTAACCCTGTGAATCCCGGTTTTTTCTGAAAATTTTTATTGAAAGAAATAATTAAAAATTAAAATTAACTAAAAATTGAGAAGAAAAAAGATATTGTGATATTATTATAGGTTTTTCAATTATGCTAAACAGTATAGTAACAGTATAGAAGCTTTGTATGAAAATTTCTGAAGCATTGAGGTACACAAAGAGTAATTTTGCAGTCATCACAATAAAATCATGTCTTATTATTGTTGAAATGAAGGCATCTAAGTATGACTTGAAAACGATTTCTAGGAGGTAGGTAGTCACCTCCTCCAGCACAACCATCCGGTGTAAACACCCCTCCCTAGGGAATATCTATTTTTATTTGCTGAAAATGGGTAATTGGATTCACAATATAGGTGAGGAGGTATCTTTAAAAATAGAGATTTTTTGTACACAAAATCCGGTTCTCGCTAAAAAGCCCAAAGTATTTTTAGGTCCCAAGATATTTGTACATAGAATACGACCCTCGTTAAAAAGCTAGAGTAATTTAAGGTATATAAAAATATTTTCTACACGAAATCCAGCCCTCGTTAAAAAGTCAAAGTATTTTAAGGTCTATATAATTTATGATAAGATATTTGATTTCACGGCCACGTGAAATTATGGAAAAAAATTAAAATTAAAGTAAATTAAGTAATAATTGTAATAGATTTAAAATTTTGGTTAGATATTTTGAATTTTACTGAGACATTAATGTATAATTTAAAATTTTGTAAATTAAAGTAAATTAGGGCAATATTTAAAAAATAAGTAATAATTTAAAATAAGTTAAGTAATATTTTTTAATTAAATAAATTAGTGTAATCATTTAAAATAAGTAAATTAAAGCAATAAATTTAAATTAATGGTAAGATATTTAGAAAAACCGATGGCTACTGAGAATTTAAAAAAAAGTAAAGAAATTTTAAATGGAACTTTTATATGAAATAAATTCTTGTGAATATTAATTGTTAGCAGCAACGACATCAAATTCATTTTCGGTTTCCACTAATAAAATCACTTAATAAAAAAACCAAAATAAAATGACTTAACTAAAATTTATTCTATTCACTAAATTCAAAGACACATTTACATAATAATTAAAACAAAATTTCACTAGCAGGGAAGGGAAAGAGGTGGGTATACCGGATGATTGTGCTGCAGGTGACCACTAACTAAGTACTGTTTCTTGACATGATTGTATGGATGAATAGCGTGTTTATGAACGTATTTGTTGATCAATAGTCTAATGTTTTCTTTTCCCCATCAATCCGGTGAGTATAATGATGCCAAAAACTTAGATAGTTCTTCATTACTTACATCTTTCCATTTCTTCATTTTTTCTCTCGGTTGAATTGGATTTTGTAATTGAAATCAATTTGTTGGCGCGGGGTGCGGGGGGTGCGGAACGTACCGGTTGACACTATCACACTGTGTGACACCAAAATGCAAATATCACTGTCTATGATTCTATGTCACTCCATGAAATTATTCTTATGCATTGTTTCAGCAAATTTGTCCAGCACCCAGCGACAGAAATGTATCATATTATTGAAATATAAAAATATCTCTGTTCTCTTGTTATAAGTTATAAGTTATAAACACAAAACGTGTTATAGTTTTGCGTGTAAAATATAGAATATAACATTAGGTTTGTTCGTTTCTTTGCACTAACTTCTGATAAGTTGCATTGAAATAGTACCAAAGTTGCGGTGGATGACAACACTGGACCGGTTACAGGAATGGCGGTGGTGAAGCGCACTTTTTCCAGAGGCCCACTTCGGCGTTATTGTCATAGCACAGCTTGAAAACTGTCAAAAACATCGATTTTTGGATCGCCAATCGGCTCTCTGGCACTCCACTGCGGGTTTTTCGCACTGTTAACTAGTTCATGTCTAACATAACCTACAATAGTGTTTGTTTTGCCCACTAAACGTGCTTAAAAGGCTTTGTTTTGTCGTTGTATTTGAAGTTGCTGTTTAGATTTATAGTTGCATTGTTTGAAACTGTTCAAGCCAAGACTGTGATATCCGCCATTGAAGAAGGATACTGATGTCCATTCCAAAATTGACCATTTTCTATGATGAATTATCAGAGGAAGAGCTTTTATTAGAAATACTAAGGCTGAGAAGGCATCTGAAGGCAGCAGATATTGATCTCGAAGAAGCCAAATACTGTTTAGTACTTGATTTTTTGAAATTCATAGCTGAATGGGACGTCCTATAATCTGTCCCATATCTCTCCGTGAGCCTACAATTATTTCTTACAATCTGTGTGTCTGTGGCTTCAGGTGATGAGGAGCTTTTCAAAGCTAAAGTTTATAAAGAACTATTAGCGATCTACCATGGGACAGTCAAGGCTTTCTGATCCTATTATATTAGCAATTGAAAGTGATTTGGCGAAAGGAATTGATTTCGATGAAGTAATTAACAAGTTTTCAGCTCTAAAGACCAGGAAAGGAAAGTTCTGATTTAGTCAAGATCTAAAATGATATAAAACCAGGGGCGCTCCAAGAGGCCGTTTGAAAGGGCGGCAAATTTAAAATAAAAACCATTTGCAAAAAATAAATTTATTTTGTAAAATAAAAAAAAATTACGACTATTTTGTCATTGAACGCACTCCAGCTTAATTTTCATATACCTTTTATTATCTTGTCAAAGTCATTTAGTGTTTCAATTTTTGAATCAAATCAACATTTCAAGTTTCAAAATTTATAAAAATCGTTAAAAGTTTTTATTTAAAAAAATTTAGAGATATACATTATGATTTTTTAGATTAGAAAGCAGGATTATATTATAGAATTTGGTAAGCATAATGCAATGTTTTCTACATTTTTGTTAATCAATATTGTAATGATGTACGTTAGATATTTATTATTTGTAGGGTTGTCGTGAGGGGGGTGACACCAATCCTAGTGATTCCACTGATATGTGGATTGTTGTTGTTTTTCACAGTATTGAATGGTTAAATTTATATGCTAAATAACTATGTTTTTGAATTTTAAAATTTTTGGACTGAAATTATTTTGGGTATTTATTAAATATACAAACTTAGATCTAAAGATTTTTTATTTTATATAAAAATAATGTTCAATTTTAAAATAAAAAATTTTAAATGAAAATAATTTTATTATTAGTTTGAAAAATCTACTATACGATAATTTTCTTATACTAACTGATGCTACTGTCGAAATAATTGGTAAAACGTATGTCGAGTGGTGTTTCTAATTATTAGCCGTTGCCATTTTTATTTCATTATTTATCTAATAATAATAATGATAATAATAATAATAATAATAATATGAGGAAGTTTTATGATGAAGAAATTTTTAAATTGAAAATTTTAAAAATTAAAGTTTAGACTAATTTTTAAAAAAACAAAATAAGAAGATATTTTAATTAAAAATATCTTCGTAGAAAATTTGTTTAAATAAGAAAGATTAAAGAAGATATAATTGGATTTTGATATTTATTGAAATAAAATTTATGGAAACAAAAACTGATTTTAATGTTTTACAGGATGAACCTCCTAATATGGTGGCAGCGGTAAACACGGACGCAATCACCGAAAGATTGCTACCAAAGGTATTCTGCCAAGGGGACGATTTGGAAAAGTTCATTAAAAGATGCCAAATTTATTTCGACGCCAAGGGAATCACGCAGAAGAAAGACCAGGAAAGATTAACATCTTGCATGATTGATGAGGATCTCCTGGAAGTGTACGCCAAAACACTGAAAAAAGCCGAAGGATTCCAGGCTAGGTTGCGATTGGCATTCGATCGTGAAAGAGATGTTTTAAAGGATCTACAAAACTTGTTGAATTACAAGCGGAAGGGTGAAGAAATAGAAACGTATTTTAAAAAGGTGGAGGACCTTGTTGATAGGTTGTTCGAAAATAAAGAATTTACCAAAGAGAAATTAACAGCAAGGATGTTAATAGTATGTGCGGAGAATAAAGAAGTTGAGAAAGAAGTGATACTACGGAAGATAAAAAGCACAGAAGAAATAAAGGAAACACTAACTCTGATGGACAAAGTAGACAAGCAAAGAGAGCAGATAAACAGTATGAAAAGTTACGCCAGAGTGGTCTATCAGGAACCACAGGGAAGAGTACAATACAAGAAGAAAGAACAGAGAGAAGAAAGTATCCGAAGAGAAATGCCAGAATGCTGGTTATGCCACAAAATAGGACACACGAAAATTGATTGTCCAATAAAAGGTAAAATAGAATGCTGGACATGTCATAGAAGCGGACATATAAGTAGAAACTGTCCAGATAAAAAAGCTCCAAGATGTTTTGGGTGTGGGAAAGAAGGTCATATAAGAAGATTGTGTCAGGAAATACGTTGTGAAAGATGTAGCAGAAATGGTCATAGATCCGAGGAGTGTTATACAAAGATGAGGTACGGGAGAGCGACGGAGAGACAAAGATTCACGGGAAACAGATACAGTCGGATAAATGGTATCGAGGAAGAAGAAGAAAGGGAATCGTGTGTAGAGACAAATGAAGATAATTTTAGGAAGACGTACCCAAACAACAGGGCTCCACCAGTAGAGGAGTTGGTTGGAGCCATATTCTAACAGAAAATTTGATGGGATATCCTCAAGGGGCAGAAAAGTGGGAGAATGTTGGAAGGGTAAGCGAGAAAGTATACAGGTTCCTAAAGAGAGAAATGTTTGAAGAGGAAGTGGAAAGAATTGGAACCATTGAAACGGAGCAGGTTGTTGAAATTTTGTATAACAGAATGCAAGGAAGGCCTAGTATAACAGTAAGGATGAATGGGATAAATTTCGACTGTTTATTAGACAATGGGGCAAGAATCAATGTAATGAGTGTGAACTGTTTCAACAAGCTACGAGGACAACAATTGACGAAAAGTGACGATATGTTACGATGCGCAAACGAGAGTACGATCGAGACAATAGGAAAAACGAAGGTGCAAGTAACCATTGGAAATGTTTCGAAGGAAGTTATATTCATTGTGGCGGAGAAAGTGACACCAGATGTGATTGGAGGAATCGAATTACAAGAAACATTTGGATTTAGACTGTTAAAAATTAAAGATATCGAGTCTACTGAAAAAGACAAGAACTATATTTGTAACATTGAAGCAAAATTTGGCAGAAAAATAAAGGATGAAGAACGATTGATACGAGCGTTGGAGCAGTTAAAGATCAATGAAGATAGCAAATTAAAGGAAATTATAACAAACAGTGGAAACGTGTTTATGGCAGATAAATGGGATGTGGGTCGCACACATTTGGTAAAACACAAGATAGTTACAAGAGGTGAGCCGATAAACATAAAACCATATCGCCAACCACTAAATTTGGAATCAAAGATTGAAGAAGCAATACAAAATTTGTACGAAAATAGAATTATACGGAAATGTAACTCTCCATGGAATACACCGCTAATATGTGTATGGAAAAAAGAGAAAAAGGATATTAGACTATGCTTGGACTTTAGACAGCTGAACGCGGTAACAGAGAGGCAGGCATTTCCAATGCCAAACATAGACGAGATGTTGGATTTGTTAGGAGGATCCGTCTTTTTCAGCTCAATCGATCTAGGTAATGCATATTACCAAGTGGAACTAGAAGAAGAATCACAGGAGAAAACAGCTTTCTCAACAAAGAACGGACAATATTGTTTCAACAGAATGCCGTTTGGAATTGCAGCAGCACCAGGTACGTTCCAAGAAATGATGACAAAAGTATTAGGCAAAATAAAGGGAGCAATGGTGTATTTGGACGACATCTTGATTTATTCAAGCAGTAAAGAGAAACACTATACAATACTCGGAGAAGTGTTAAAGGCGATTGAGGAAGCAGGCCTAAGGATTAATCCAGAAAAATGCCAAATAATAAAGGAAGAAATCAGATTCTTAGGACACATAATCAGCAAGGAAGGAGTACAGACAGATCCATCTAAAATTCAGGCCATACAGAACTTTGGGAAGCCTAATTGCGTAAAGAAACTCCAAGCTTTTTAGGTATTTGCAATTATTATAGAAGATTCATCAGTGATTATGCAAAGAAGGCAAGGATGTTAGAACAATTATGTAGCGGACCAAGTAACAAAAAATTAGAATGGAGTGAAGGAACGAATAGCGTGTTTGAGGGATTGAAATTAGCACTCACGATGGCGCCAATCTTATGTTTTCCGGATCTGAAAAAGGAGTTCATTTTAGATACCGACGCTAGTTTCGATACCATTGGAGCAGTACTTTCACAAAGAGATAAAGATGGAAAGGAAAGAGTAATTGCGTATGGATCACACTTGATGACGAGCCACGAGAAAGGATATTGTATTACAAGAAAGGAACTATTGGCGGTATATTATTTTTGCATTCATTTTAAGCACTATCTCTACGGAAGAAGATTCACGCTCAGGACAGACCACAAGGCAATCACGTTTATGATGACAACCAAGAAGCCGATTACTTCACAATTCCAAACATGGATCAATTATTTGAGCAGTTTAGATATAAGAGTAGAATACAGAAAGGGTATTAATCACCAAAATGCAGACATGGTGTCGAGAACTAAATGTGACACGTGTGTTCAATGTCAAATGGCCCACGAAGAAGCTAAGAAAGGAAAGATAAAAACAAGATTACTAGACTCGATCAGAGAAGAGGGAAGAAGCAACATCCAACATGGAATTGTAGAAGAAGTACGAAAGAAAACGATGATACCTGAAAATGAGTTACAAGAAACAATAAAGGAAATACATAGACTATTGTGTCATGCTGGAGTCGAGAAGATAGCCGATTATATGAAAGATAGATATGTTGGAAAACACCTGTGGAGTAAGATTCAGGAGATTGTTCGAAGTTGTGAGATTTGTCAAAAAACCAAGGCTTTAACAATAACAACGAAAGAACCAGTAAAAAGACAAGATTCGAAGGAAATGTTCGAAATTATATTCGTGGATATATGTGGACCGTTGGCAGAAACAAAAGGACGTAAGAAGTATATATTGGGCATAATAGATCAGTATAGTAAGTATCAAGTCTTGACAGCGATAACAAAACAAGACGAAGAAACAATAAAGAAAACGATTTTAGAAAAGTGGATTTTAAGATTTGGATTCCCAAAGGAGATAAGAGTTGATTGCGGAAAGGCGTTTGAATCAGGAATGATGAGAGAATTCACAAAGATGCTAGATATTAAATTATGTTTTTCGAGTCCATACCATCACCAAACAAACGGTCAGATAGAAAGACAATTCAGGACAATACGGGATTTGATAAATGCTACTTTACAGGATAGAAAGAAGACGGATTGGGCAGAGATATTACCAGAAGTCGAATTCACTTTAAATGCAACCAAACAAAAAACGACAGGGAAAAGCCCGGCAGAGATAGTTTTTGGAAAAAAGATTAGCAGGGAAAAATGGTACGGGTCCAAAGAAATACCGATAAAGGAAGAACTAGAAGAACAAACAAGGAGAAAATTCAATGTAGGAGAAGAAGTATTAGTAAAAGTAGAAACACGCCACAAAGGCCAGGACAGGTATGAAGGTCCGTACAAAGTGATAGAGAAAGTGCATGACAGACGATACATCTTAAGAAATGAAGATGGAAAAAGGATCGAAAGAAATGTGGAAAAACTTAAAAATTTCTTAAGAAGGGGGATATGAGGAAGTTTTATGATGAAGAAATTTTTAAATTGAAAATTTTAAAAATTAAAGTTTAGACTAATTTTTAAAAAAACAAAATAAGAAGATATTTTAATTAAAAATATCTTCGTAGAAAATTTGTTTAAATAAGAAAGATTAAAGAAGATATAATTGGATTTTGATATGTATTGAAATAAAATTTATGGAAACAAAAACTGATTTTAATGTTTTACAGGATGAACCTCCTAATAATAATAATAATAATAATAATAATAATAATAATAATAATAATAATAATAATAATAATAATAATAATAATAATAATAATAATAATAATAATAATAATAATAATAATAATAATAATAATAATAATAATAATAATAATAATAATAATAATAATAATAATAATAATAATAATAATAATAATAATAATAATAATAATGATAATAATAATAATAATAATAATAATAATAATAATAATAATAATAATAATAATAATAATAATAATAATAATAATAATAATAATAATAATAATAATAATAATAATAATAATAATAATAATAATAATAAAGTGTCTATACTAAATGTAAGTAGACTTGAAAACGAATTTCAAAATAGTGATTATGATTTGTTTTAACTTTGAACTCATTGAAAATAGACGCGTAATATATATATAAATATTAAAAATTGTTACTTAATTAAATATTCAATAAAAAATTAAGTATATCTAATTTATAAATAAGTTAAGTATTTAATAAATTGTGTACAGTATTATTTATTGGGAAAAATTCTAAGAATTATTTTTTCCAAATGATTTCTGCCATCGTGAATTATCTCTTAAATCCACAAATTTCAATTATTTATTTTGATTTAATTAAGTGACCTAAATTATTTGATTAAAATTTAAAAATATTTTTATTTAATCAGTAAATCATCTCATTTTCACTATTGATTAATTATTTTCCAATTAATTTTCTCCATTTTCATGAAACTTAAATCTTTAAATTCAAATTATACATAAATTTTGAAATGATTTATTTCTAATGAAAATGAAAATGAAAACAAATTCAAATACTCTAAAAACAATTGACTTTGAATTCAATTAAAATTTCTACAACCGTAAAATTGTTCTTGCATATCCGAAATAAATATAATTTATTGTTTTAGGATTTGAAAAGGAATCATCTATAGACGTTTGTATTGAAGAAATTGTAAATAATAAGTAAGTAATTTATTAAATTTTTTTGACAATTTTATTTTTAAATGGAATTACTAAAATTTCTATTTTTGCATAATTAATACAACGGTCTTTTTTTATACAGGGTTTTTGAACTTTTAAGTAAATTTTTGCACTATGGCCAGTAAAATTTTAAATAAAGGAATTTATTCTGATTTAATAAAGCATATTTCGCCATCACTTTTATCAAAATAAATCTAAAAATCCAATGTGTGGTGGTTTTTGCAGCAAATTAATGCTTCAACGCAGACTTTTAATCTCTGCCGTTTGAAACCAGACTTGTTTTGCTTGACGACACATCTTTCTTTGATGATTCTCGCACTCCGTTAAACAAATTTCCAGAAACCGAGAACTCATGCATTGAAAGAACCATTACTTCCTATCCAAGATAACAGCATAACTGCTTTGCATCCCATTCTTAAGAAACCAAAGTAAATTCCTAACCAGGCGAAGAATAAAACTGGTACATAAACTGGGTTCGCGTTCGGTCTACTAATCAAAAGCCCAATATATCTAGAATTCTTTCGAATGACTTCAATTTATTATTAATAAAGAAATCTTTGGCTACTTAAATCACTTTCATCATCGACTGCTGCAGACCAATTTGTTCACCATTTTTGATAACTTAAATTAATATATTCTAGTTACATTTTAAGTAAACACATACACATAGACACACACACAATTGTGTACCTAAGGTAAATGGCGCGTATGGCAAACACCGATCTTGCGCCCCTCTCCGACGATAGGTTACTTACGTTTTATTTTCTAAAAAACTACTTTAGAATTGGGTAAAAAAATGCACACAAGTTAAATCTATTAACACTTTATTACAAATTTATCTTTCTTGCTTTAGCTGACGCAAATTGTTTAATTATATTATCAAAGTCAATTTCTTCGGTCATGTCATTTCTCGTTCTATGATAAATAAAGCAAGATCACATAATCTACTCTGGCCTATCGAGGCTCTCAAATATGAAAGTATCAATTTTAATATATATATATTATAAGAAGAACTTTTTTCAAATTTCACCACTGATTTACTGACTCAAAGTCAAGCTTTTTTTGGGTTATTGGGTTGGAGATCAAATTAAAATTCTTACTCTGACTCCAAGCGTATCTTTGACTGATCCACAAATAACACTTGACAACAGAAATCTTTATTGATAAGCACAAATACTTTTCACTTTACACTGACAATCAATTCAACACTCCACTCGGTGACTATACAATGCTTATTGCAAAACTTAGTGAAGAATAGCACTCGTGTACAACACCTTTTTGAAAGATTACCACCTACTGATTGGTTTATCGCCTCGGACTTTGAGTTAGTTGTTTGCTTTGACCTTCTTCGACAACTTTATTCAAATATTCAAATAACTTCTTTTCGTTTATTTCTCGATTAATTCTTTTCTGAAAATCTTCAACAATTATTCTTCACAATTACACTCTAACAATTATTCGCCAACAAATCGTTTTTCAATAAATACTCGTCTCAATGACTTCTATAAACTTTCTCCCACAATTTCTACGTTAATTTATCTCCTTTTTCCATAGACTCTTGATTCATTTTCAATTTCATTCTCCAATAAATTTTGTGTAAAATTTTTCTCTCTTTTTGTTTCAATTTTGTGTCAATTAATTAAATGAAACTTTGTTTTAAGTTTATTTAAAATGTTTATTTATTATTTATGTTATATTAAAAAATTTGAAAATAAAGAATAATCGAATTTGATTTATTTGGAGAAATTTATTTGAGTTACAATTTAATTTTCTAACTGAAGCAATAAATCGGTTGTTGAAAGAATAAAGTTTTATATGTCTCTATTCGAATGTTGGATTTTATTTTTCATCGTTTAAATTCTACAGTGAAAGCTTTTAAAGAAAATTCACTAAATATGAATCTTATTATGTCGAATTATGTTTTGAAATTCTTTATTTTCTCACTGTCTTGGCTAGTTGGATTTAGTTCACGTTTTTTCCCCGTTTTTAAATTTGAAAGTATAATGAATGAATTCGATCCATGGGTTAACTATCGTGCAACCCATTATATGGTTGAAAATGGATTTTATAATTTTGTAAATTGGTTTGATATCCATTTAGTTGAATAGTTGGTGGAACAGAATATCCAGGATTGATGTAAATGTCCGGATCAATTCATTATATATTACAGTTAATGAATTTCCCGGTGAATATTAAGATATTTGTGTTTTTTTGCTCCAGTATATAGTGGCTTAACTGTCATTGCAACATTGTTATAGACCAGCCATGGCCAACCGGTGGCCCGCGAAGCGTTTTGATATGGTCCGGACACAATTTTAAACATAAAATCAATAATTGTCTTTTTTAGAATTCATATTCGAATTAAGCATGTTTTTAATTTAAAAAATTGATTCTAAGTTTACTTGAATCGTAAAAACGAGTTATATTTATTTAAATGAATTTATTGTGGCCCGTGATAGTATTTTTCCGAAAATTTGGCCCTTCGATTGATTTGGGTTGGCCACCACTGTTATAGACTTAGGAACTTATGCCCAAGAAACATTTTCTATTCTTTATCTTCACAACACAATGGATGACAAAGTGTTGCTGGAAAACTTTTCAACGAAAGTTTATAATAAAAATTGATGGTGCTTAATACTTTCTGCGACTTAAGCGTGTTAAAGTGCTCTATAACATGAGCTCATAAACGCGCATGACTATTTTTTTGTTTTAGTTAGAAAATAAACCTTTTCACTTTGCGAAATAAAAGTTAAAGTAACTGAAACTTTAAAATAACATTCAAAATAAACTAATTAATAATATTTTGTTTTGAATTTTGTGGAATGTTAAAATCTGTGAGCATATATATCCGAAAAATCAGCTTTAAAAGATTTTGTTTAATAAATAACTAACATTGTTTTTCATAAAATAAATTAATTATCATATTGAAATTTTAAATTATTTCTAATTATTTTTAATTGACTATGTATGTTTTAAACATTAGCAGTGTTATCATAAACGGTAATTCTAATACACTCTACTTCAGGATACATGCGAAATGTTCAGATCATCATTTTGTTTTTTCCTATCTGCATCCATTAAAAAGGATACTGCATAACGAGAAAAGAACTAGTAGCAATACACAAATTCTGCAAACATTTTAAACATTATTAATACGTGAAAAGATTTTGATTGCGAACAGACAATAATAAAGTTACCTTTATGTTAAAAAAACCTCACATAGACTACAGTTTCAAGCATATATTGATTAAAAGTGCAAATGAATGGCGAGGAATAATAAAGAGATTCAGTAAATGAAAAATGAAATAGAAAGAGGCATACGTTATAAATTCATCATCAAAGAAGACATTATTTTTACGAAAATTAACAAACTATGGAAACGAAAATCAAAAAGACAAGATATAATAAAAGAACAGGTATATGTGTCATGCAGGGGTGCTGAAAGTTATTAATTGGATCAAATGTAATTTTGACATGGTTTGTTTAATAAATGAAGGAAGTTAGAAATTTCAAATTATATTGCATACTGGAAAACGAAGACACTTACTCTAAAAACTAAATAGGAAACAAAAACAACCTTAAGTACAAAACCATTTGAAAATCTTTATATGAAAATATGTGCACCAGTGAAAGAAATACATGTTGTATTATCGATCATTATAGGAGATATATTTCTCTGTAAAATATAACAAGATGAAAGACAATAATGAAAATCTTGCTAAACGAATAGATATCAAGATTTGGTGCACCAAAAAAACTATTGATATAATGTGGAAAATNACACACTAGAACAGCATAATAATAGTTGTTGTGATGATTTAGCCTATAGCGATGGGGTAATAAAGCTACATTGAGGTTTGAAACGTTTTCTGAGATTTCATGGGAAATGTTTTTTGTATAATTTTTTATTTTGTTTAGCCCTGCCATACATTCTTGCTCCAGCATGCACTCTTTACGTTTTTACGTCTTTACGTTTAGCCGAGTATACTCGGGTCTACCGGTTACCAGCTGGTTTCGGCTTGACGAGTATCCTCGGGTCTACCGGTAAAGGGGTTAAAGATTATATAAATGCGTCATCAATAGAACAAAGTCAGAAAGCTGAGCAGATATATTACCAAGAGCAGATATACACTTTAAATGCGACAATTCAAGAAACAATTAGAGTCAACCCAGCTGAAATTATATTTGTTAAGAAGATTAACAGATTCAAATTGTATAGTAATAGCGCAATAATTAAATATAACATAACAAACTACAAGTAAGTAGGTAAAAGAAGGTAAAAGAAGTAGGTAAAAGAAGCCAAAACAGTTTGAAACTTTAAAAAAAGAGATACGATAAATATAAAACTCGAGATTTGAAATAAAGACAAGAAAGGTATGAAGGACCATATACGATAATAAAGAAAATATACGAAAGAAGCTACTTGTTAAAAGACTAAGAAGACAAGATCAGAAATATTGAGAAGATAGAGAAAGTTTGAGAGAAAGTTTGAATATAGAAGGTTTTAAATTTGAAAATCTAAAATATGTTAATTTTAATTTTATAAAATGTTAAATTTAAATTAAAAATTTTTGGCATGAAATGTTAAATTTTAACATTTTGATTGATAAATTTTGGTTCATGAATTTAAAGTTGAAATACAGAATCAAAATTAAAAGCCTCTAAAATTTATTAAAAAGAGCTTGAAGACTATAAATCAGTAAATCGTGAATAACAACAACTTCGATAAAGGTATATTTATTGATTTATAGTCTTCAAGCTCTTATTAATAAATTCAATGGAAAAAGAATCAGTGGTGATATTGGAAAAAGTTCTTATAATTCTCTAAATTTTTTTGAAGATATTATGTGATTATTTTTTTATTTTTAATATTTGGATTTATTTAGTTATCAATTTTAAAATGGACAATAAGTTGGAATGTAATTCGATTGTAATTCGACATTTAAAACAAAAAATAGTTTGAATTTAAAAATATAATAAAATATTTCAAAAATAAAATTAAAATTTCAAAACCGTTAATATTTTCGATTCGCTATTTGAAGAATTCCATGAGCCAACAAAAACTATCTAACTTGGCACTTTTATGCTAGAGAATACCAAATCATAAATATCTTAAATTTGGAAAAGGAGTCGACCATTAAGTCAATTTTGATGTACTGAGGTTATAAAATAATTAAAAATAAAATAAAATTATATTTGAAATGAGAGAGATGCAAGAATGGTCAAGAAGAGAAGTGACAAATCGAAGAAATAAAATGGGTAGAAAGGCTCGAGAAGGCGCATCAGTATATGGGGAAAGCGCAAAAAAGGTGAATTGAGGAAAATCGATAAAAGGTTCATAAATTCGAATTAAAGTCTGGACAATTGGTCATGGGGAGAACAGGTAGCGAGGAATAATAGGGTGATAACGGAATTTTCAGAAAGTGCTAGGAAGTGCGAAAAGATGCGTAAAAGATGAAAAACAAGAAAATGAAATTAATTAATTAATTAATTAATTAGCTAGTAGAAAGAAATCCCGAGTTGTGAAAAAAAAGAGAAAAGTAAACAAAAGGAAAATCTAGACCCATTACAGGGTTTTTATATTCATTTTGAATCCTTTCAGATTGACTTTGAATATTTTCATATTGATTTTGAATAAGTATTTTAGTATTATTTTTAATCCCAATTATGAGAAAAAAACGTCAAAATATCGCAAGCAAATCGCGAGAGGATTGTAAATTCATATGTAAATGGAGATACCGTTGCCACCATTGCTGCCATTATGGGCTTTAAAAGACAACTGTGCATGAAATAAATAAAAAGTATCAAGCAACTGGCAAAATAGAATCTGAAAAAAGAGGAGGAAATACAAAACCAAAACTAACCACACAAATAAAGGAAGAGATTAAACTAATGGTTGATGATGATTGTACTCTAATACTTAAAGTGATTTCAAAAGAGTCTATGAAAAACATGAAATTAAATTGGGTCTCTCAACTTTTGCAAATGCGCTTCTAGGATTTAGGTACTTTAAAACGTGTTCATTTTCTTCCTATTAGAAGAAACACTGAAGATACTCTTATAACAAGTAAAGATTATGCCATGAATTTTATTCGTTTACAATCTAATTTCGCTGAAGAAAACTTTATTTTTATAGATGAAGTTGGCTTCAATGTTGCTATGAGGTCCACTAGGGGAAGATCTGCAATAGGCACTCCGGCTATCAAAGTAGTCACATCTTTACGATCAAGAAACATTTCTGTTTGTTGTGGAATGAATAAGAATGGAATTTTAATTTATAAAAGTCAGCCTGTTGCTTATAACTCGCAATCTTTTGAAGAATTCATAAGGGATCTTATATTAAAAACAAGAAATTTAAATATAGGGCCATGCGTTTTTATAATAGATAATGTGGCATTTCATAAATGCTCAAATATTAGGGTATTAGTCAAGAATTCTGGGTTTTCTTTGAAATTTTTGCCACCATACACACCTTTTCTAAATCCAATTGAAAATATGTTTTCAAAATGGAAAGAATTTGTTAAAATAAGATTCTCTAATACCGAACAAGAGTTATTGGAATTGATTTATAATGGGTCTCTGCTGATAAATACATCTGATTGCAATGGATTTTTAGAAATATGCTTTCATATATTTCCAGATGCCTAGCAGAAGAAGAGATATTGGATTAAATTATATTTAGTAAATTAATATTACATACTCATTAATGTTTTTAATGTTTTTATAATATATTGTGTTATTTATTAATTTTTTTATAACCAATAATTTATTCAAAGTCAATATGAAAGGATTCAAAATAAATATGTGTTAGGGTTAATGGGAGAAGATCAAGAAAAAGAGTGCGTGCAGAAAGGCCCGGGCGGGCCATTAATTATCTTTGTTCGTCGAACCATTCTGGGTGAAAGGATAAGCAGATATGTGAAGTCGAATGTCAGGAGAGAGATTGGCTCGGCAATAACCATTTGTCATCCCGATTTCGAAGAGTATATAAGGAATGGGACAATCAGAGCAAACCGGCATTCTGCCTCAGGTAGGGACGCGAAGAAACCGAGCTTAGGGCAATCATGAAGTTAGGAAAACAAACGGATAGAGTTAGGAGATATTCGAGACGTGAAAAGAAAATTGAATTGCGAAACGGATCAAATAGTAAAAGTTCGATTTAAAGGAATTTGGTGGGCAAAAGGTGAATATTGATAAAGATTTTGACAAAGCTTCAGCGCCGAGCGGAGAACCGATTAAACTTGTAAGATTCTGTCGTTGATTGTATCTTTGAATTTTGGCAGATTTTTGTGATTCAAATATACGTTGGGTAGTTTATTGTTTTGTTATTTTCGATTAAAGGGAAACGTGGAGTCAGAGGTTATCGACTTGAATTTATAAAACCCAATAAATTCAATAATAAACGAATTCCCTGGAACTAACGGAAGGCAATTCATATTATCAGTTTTTTTTAATATTTAATTATTTTGAATTTTTTAACGTTTTATGTTTGAATGAATGCTAGGACAGTTATTTTATATTATAAGTTTATTGTTTTATTATATATTTTTTATCTAATTTTTATCTAATTTCTATACAAAAAATGTTAAACTTTGTATACTTTTATGATTTTGAAATAACTGGTATACTGTTACGGTTAACAAATTAAATACATACACATTGCAATTGCATATATATATTCCAAAAAATAACTTGAAAAAGACTGCCGAAAATTCATGAATATCATAAAATATCGATATCTTTACTGATTCATAGTCAAATTTGTTTAATAAATACAATGTCAATTGAAAAGAAATCAGAGGTAAAAATTGAAAAAAGTTCTTATAATAACACTCAATTCTGTTTTTAAATTTTTTCTAGGAATTTCATAATTGATTTTATTCGATGGAAAAACGAACTGGAATTTCTTTTGGTCTTCAAATTTGCAACTCGTTAGAAAATCATTTTATTAATAATGATCCAACGGGCCTTTAAATTGCATTTCTGGATATCAAGAACTTCTAAAACAATTTCAGAAATCGTCGCAAAGTTAAATAACAGATTTTGTTGTAAAAGAACCCAAACCACCAGCCATTGAAATTAGCACTGGATGTATCGAGGTAGAATTAATTTCGTCACCCGAATAGTTAACTATCTATAAAGATAATGACTAGGTGTAATTATCCTTTAGTTTCTAAGAAAAATGAAATTAAAAACTAATTTTGGACTCGTGATTTCAATTTCTTTTAAAACTATAAGCCTCCTTTCATCAAAATCTTTTAGATACTCACCATAACCCTCTCCAAGAAGGGTAACATCAATCTTCTTATGTAATCTTTTCGTTATCTATTTGTTTTAATTCGGTTTTCAAAAATTACGAAACTTATCCCTATTTATTTAATGTAGTAGTGTCTTTTTTATGCTTTCTTCTGTGGAACGTATCTATCGCATAAAAACAGAATTGAGTGTATAAATATTTATAAATATATTGCCTTTGACACCAATATTTCATAACGCGCCACTGATTGTTTAAATAGCAATAATACTTAATACACAGTGCCAAAATTCTTATGAAATAGAAAAAATATTGATATATAGTCGAAATCTAAATGCAGATAAATGAAATTTCAAAGGAAAATAAAAATAAAATTCAAAAATAATAAGACTGAAAAAATATTTTAAAAATATTTTACTGAATTTTTATGATTGCATGAAGTTTTATTCACAGTTATGTTTGATGATATTAAAATTAGTCTCATATTTGTTTGAATACTTAAATTTGAGAAATTGTAAATTTATGAATTGGAATAAATTTTTATGATTACAGAAATTAATGATTATAATGTTATTTAACATTTGAAATAAAAATAGTTTGTTCTATTTTTTTAAAATTTGCTTTTCCATTGGTTTATCTATTTTTTATTTTACAGAATTGTTAAAAGTGAGTCCAACAATCAAATTCAAAAAGATCTGAAATCTATAAAAGCTCTCAAAAAAAGAGATTTTTGGATTCTATGGCTCACTTTAATGTTTGCTGGAATTGTGAATGTCTTTTCAACTACTTTATATAAAGTTTGATATAATTGTTATAATTTTATATAATTGAAATAATTCGTATTGCAAGCCAAGTAAAAGATTATTCTAGTGCTAACTTAAAAATAAATGATTTTTGCATCTCAAACAGAAAAGTAGTAAAATATTTTGGTACTTGAATTATAAAAATTTTGGAGCTTTACAAAATACGTAAAATAAAATAGAAAATTAAAATTGTTAAAATCAATTAAAAAAATGAATTCGAAAAAAATAAAAATCAATATTTTTCGGGTGAAAAAATGGTAACCGGTGGCAAATTACATTTTGAAGAAGGATAAAATAATTTTAAATTGACGATCAAGAAATCAATAAACAAAATAATTAATTGATTTTTAAGGCTAGCCCATAAAAACGGACAATCTAAAAGAAGGTCAGTGGCCGAAAATTTGTTGGTGAAATGAGAAATTAACAACTATTGATTTAAATCCAAGCGTGTTGTAATCTACAACGCATTTCAAATTATATAAACTTTATTGGCTAAACACAATTACGATCTTGCTTCCAGTTAATTTTCCACTGATACAATAATTAATGATTTTATGATTACTCTGTGCTTATTGGAATACTCTTAATCAACAAATTGTATTTATCATGTAATAGTTAATTATGCATTTGATCGCATGTTTCTTTATTAATTATTGGTTCTTTGTTAATCATACAACTGTATTTATTCTGATTTTGATAGGCAAAATGAGTTATAAATAATCCAATAATTCTAAACTGCATCATAATATGTTGCAAACAAAAATTTTATATTAATTTTTTAAATGAGCTCGTCAGTGGAAACCAGAACAATGAAATCCTTAATAGTATCCAGTATTTGGTCAATCACGAAAAGAATATCATAGAGGCCACACCCTTAGAATATCATCAATTGATTTTAAATATGGATTCCCTCGAGCAAAAACAAAGATTTTTTAAATCAATATTTGATTTATTGTTTGAAGAACAAAATAAATGGACTCGAATAATCATCGGGTTTGTCTACATGAAGAATATGATCCTGAAATCAGGACCAGACTACGAAAACTATTTCCAATGGTTTGATAGGGTATATTATTTAAGTTTTAAATTTATTATTAATATTTAGATAATTGATTCGAAAATTGCTCCATGAGAGATGGACTACTCTGGTGATAATGGTATGACAAAGAAAGAATTCGGATGAAAATATTCAGATATTTAAAAACCTATTAAAAATATCCCCAGAATTATTATTTTTGTACATTTGTAAAAAAGCGTATTATAAATTAAAATAGTTTTAGTTTTGTTGTTATTGTTTTATTTCAAATAAATATAATTAAGTTTAAGATTTATTGATTAATACATTAACAGTCTTTATCTCCACAGGTTGCTTTCATTATTATTACTATTATATTATTATGTTAGTCTATTTGAACCAAAAGGTTTAATGAAAGAATAAATCAAAATATCAGTGTCGTATATTGATGATGTTGAAGAATCATTCACGTTTGCTAACGAATTATATTTTGATAAACTTGATGTGCTACTGAAATATTTAAAGTCCGATTGTTCACGCATAAGTACTTGGTAGCTGTTTGTTAGTAATAGGTACCCGGTTTATATTTTATATGTAGATGTTGACAAGAAGAAATAAATATTATACAATATACTAGTATATGTGATGAAGAATACATTTTTATTTTGTATTTAATTGTTATTATTTTTATGGGTTGTTAGTTGGTTGTAAATACCTAGTTGTAAATACTTAGTAGCCGATAGTGGGTACTTGGTATCTAGTTGTAGGTATCTATTTGTAAATACGTAGTAGCAATTATCTTGTTGATGGTATCTGCTTGTAAATACTTAGTCGTTAATATCTGGTGATTTGGTAGTTGGTACCTAGTTGGTAGTAGGTTGTTATTAACTAGTTATTGGAAGCCGGATAAACGAGGATAAACAAAAGAAGGGGAATCAGGAAGAGGGTCAACAGAAATAGCTAATTAGGGAATGATAACTAAGGAAGTCAAAACCAATTAGGTAAAAAATAGGGCAATTACAACGATTATGGGAGTATATAAGAAAACTCCAAATTCACATAATCGGCAATAGCCTTTGGTAGGGAAAAAGAAACCGACATTAGGAGTTAGGGGAATAGAATAAAAGAAGAAAAAGAATTATAGGAAAACTAAGAGTTAGACAAGGAGTGTCAAAAGAGATTGGATCAGAGAGTGGAACTGAATCAAAAGGTGAAACTTAATTTTTTAATCGTACAAGGTTGAGGCCTTCCAGAGGGCAGTCCGGTCTGAAATTGTGTGAGAATTGTGGTTGACCAACTGTGTAATTAATTGTGAGAGTTTTAAATTTTTATAAAACAAATATACGTTGGGAGTTTTTGTTTATTGATTTTGGAACACATGGAGTCAGAGTAACCAACGGTTGATTTTGATATCATAAAACCCGACAAAATATCAAAGAGAAAAATTATCACTTAGCGAATATAAAGACCACTGTGCGAATCAAGTCATCCATTTAAATTTACTCAGAGGGATTTCAAGTACAAATTTCAGTACCAAACACTCTAATTCAATTAATAAAGCAAATCCAAATTCCCATCAGTCTATTAGCCTCCCAAGTACATTATTATTCCTATTGTAAACAACAGTTCGATCCCTGCTACTGAACGATTAATAATTGGACAAGTAATAACTTTGTGGTTAACAATTTTTTAGTTAATTTTTAATTAATAAAATTTTTAATTAATTTTTAAATTTAATTAGTATTCTATTTGCTATCTTATACACACAAGCACCCCAACTGTCCCGAGACAGTATTTTTTTAAAGGTGACGCTGTTGGGTTCTACAGATTCCATAACAAATAACTATAATCAATATTTAAGATAAACAATACAATCTACAACAATTACTAAAACTAATAATAACATTTTCAATTTATGTTAAGTATATGGTATACATTTATAACTAAAACCTTGAACACAAATTTTTTATACATATTGATTAAGAGTATGCCTGCGCGATTATATATATATTTTGAGTTGACCGTCCATAAAACCCTTCAAAATAACCCTTACAACACCCTTGCAATACCTTGGATCATCACAAAAGACATTCGGGTACTCTGAAAAAATCCCTTCGAAATGACCCATTGATCGTCGAAATACTGTCTAAGGAACACTCAATATAAAACCGACAATATTTAATTAAAAGATGTTATTAACTGATCTGACCTACATATTATAAATAAAATGTTCCAGCGGGGACTGTTTTAAATTAGATATTTATATAGAGATGTTATTTATTGTCATGAAATGAATAATTTCAATAATGTGCCAGCGGAGACTATGTTTTAAAGACGATTTATATATATATATATATATATATATATATATATATATATATATATATATATATATATATATATATATATATATATATATATATATATAGACCAGGGGTTTCAAACTCAAACTGGTCTGCGGGCCGCATTAGACTAGTATCATGAGCCGGCGGGCCGCAACATAAATAATTGTTTTTCAGAACATGTGGAGTCTGAAACACCGACGTTAATATTTATTTAATTAAAAACCCAACAAAACTAAAAAACATTTTTTATTATTATTAATAATAATAATAATAATAATAATAATAATAATAATAATAATAATAATAATAATAATAAAATTTGAAGAAAATGTGGTAACATTTGAATGCATTAACTTGGTCACACATGTTTGTAATGATTTGATCCTTTCCTTGCAGTTTCAAATTTAAATCGGATAAGTGTTTCGTTATATCAACCATAAAAGATAAATCTTGTCACCACACTGTATCAGAAAACAAGGCGATGTCTTGTTTTTTTGATGAAAAAAACTGACATATTTCGTCTTTCAAATCCCAAAATTGTTTGAGAACCTTGGAGCAGGATAACCAGCGTACCTCGATATAATACGACAAACCAGAATTTATTTTCGCACCCTAACTAGATTTTTGGGGTTAGTTTCCTTAAATTTTTGTTTAATGGGCGATAAAAACTAAATGTAACAGTTATAAGAAGTGATTACATAGAAAATTTTATTTTTAAGTTTTGTTTTGTTTTTTTGTACTGATATATCAAGTGGGCCGCATGCGGGCCGCGGGCCGCAAGTTTGACATATCTGATATAGACCATATGACTTACTTATTTATTAAATCTATTAATTTATTATTTATTAAAATTTATTTTATATATTGTACCAGAAGGAACTATGTTTTTTACGAGGATTTGACCTACTTAAAATATGATTTATTTGACGTGATATACATAAAAAAATCCTTGAAAAACAGAAAGATTTCAATGAAAAACATAAAACTTATGTGAAAAACTTAACAATTCCGTGACCTAAATAATAATACTAGTTGGTCCACTTAAAATTTGTAAGTAAAAATTTATTTAGTCTTATAATTTTTCTTCAGCGGGGGATACTGTGCCAGCGAGGACCATTCCATCTACTATAAATATATGGGGGTGTAGTGCGTTTTTATTTTTATTATTGTTATTTTCCTTTTTGAATAAAAAACTATATATTTTAATTCTCCATAGTAAAATCCACAAAAATTCATTAAATTAATAATTTAACTACTTTTAAATAAACTCTGAAATTACAAATTGTCAACAATATTTTCGAATCAACCAATTTTAATTTTACAAAAGAAATGAAGCTTCGAGTCCAATTAACTATTTATCATTTCGTTCCGGAAACAGAAATTACAAAGTGCGTTCTATTTTTTTGTTGTTAATTAATGAAAGTTGTTGACAATATTGATATTTTTAATTTTATAATTATTTTTAACAAATAGCATTCATCCCAACTATCCTCACAATAGTTATTTAGTGACTCTTTTGGGTCATACAGCTGCTTCCACAATATTAATAATAATAAATATTAATAATTATACATAACATCTTGGAGTGGGTACTACATGGGTATACCAAAAATATTGTATAATACTGCCTACCCTGGGGTATTTGACTTGGTTTAAACTCTTCACTTCTCATTTTAAATTCCAAATTAAACTTAAATTTAAATTGAGTCTAAATACGTATTTTGTAGTGACGATTTGAACACAAAATCTTTTTCAATGAAAAAAGTCTAAAACATTGAATGATATAAGTTTTTCATCATTGACCTTTTAGAAAATGCAACGATGTTCCATATTTAAAATTTTGACAAAATGTTATTGTAATTAAATGTTAAATTATAATGTCGAATTTATTGCAATTATCTTAACTTATTATAAAAGCGAAATATAAATATAAATAAAATTTTTAATATATTATTTTATAATCTTGTCACCACATTTAAGACTTTTGGTCAATTATTTATAAATGATGATTTCTTTCTGGCAACTGTCGGATCTGTGGCTTCATTTTTTAATGCAAGTGGAAGAATCTTTTGGGGTCAAATTATGGACAAATACTCTTATAAAGTTTGTATTTACTATTCAAATTATATTACTTATTCTTAACATACTTCTAATTTTCTTGATTACTAATAATAAAACGAAATTATGATAAATCTTTTCTTTATCTTCTGATGAAGAGATATATACCTTTACAAGTATTGTAACAATAATATTTGTTGTTATTCGGGCCATCCATATAAATAACATTTCGTCAGCAACCATTATATTCTCCTTTAATGTTACATTATTTGGATGTCATTTTGAAAGATTATTAATTTCTTTTCAATGTTCTTGAGAGGCTTTGATACCACACTTATTGACTTCAGTATAAGTTCCATCCAGCCCAGAAGGAAACGTCATGTTCCAGATTATCCTATTCAATATTTGTAACACAAGCTCAGTTCATCGAAGCTCGGGGCAAATTAATGGGTCTATCCATCACAATATTTATTTTCTATTTTTTTAATATAGCACAGGCATTACTTTAATTTTGTTGTAAAAGTACTTATTTTGATTGTTTTATCAGGAATTGATCAATTTGAAACGTATTCATATGATAAAGTAAATATATTGGTTAAAAATTGAGAAAATCAAAACAAAATATCAATAAAATGTAATGTCATTCCTAAATTTACAAATACCAAATAGACTTTGTACAAAGATATGGAATTCAATAAATATATTAAAAGTATCATTCAGCAAATTCTTATACAATTTAAGTAGAAATATGGAAATTTACAAACTATATTTAGCAAATTCATAGATATATTACTTAGAAATATATAGTCATTTGGGGGAATATAACAAATGTAGAGATAATAGATGTGTCTGTGTGAAATAAATGGTTATTTAGGGTAATTATTTCACAAATTCTTAATACTATATAGATGTCTTAGTAACGTTTAACAAATTCTTTTGTAATATATGTATATTTTGAGCAACTGACTAATTTATTAATATTGGTGACTATTATATTTGATATTTTATGTATAAGCAAATCTATAGACAATAAATGTATATTATTCAGTAAATACAAAATAAAATTGCTCCTTATTTAATTCGTTACAAATTATATAAATTTTTTGGTAAAACATATTTGATTCTCTGTAACATAGTTAACTGTTTGAGCCCAACATATATGCTTTTGGCGGGACAGTCCCGATTTTTCACGATTTATCCCGCGTCAAAATGAATAAAAAATATGTCAAGGAATAAAATATTATACAATTTTTTATATTTATAAATTGTACTTATGTTAAAAATCAAAAAATATTACCATATTATTTTCATTCTATATCAAATTTTTTGTTGATACCCCCGTCCTTCAAAGTTGTCCCGATTTTCCCATCTAAATATCTGGTCACCTTAAGTTAGCCACAAATTAAGGTCTAACATATGATATAATTAATTTATGTATAGAAAAAATAAACACACTTGAAATAAAAATAAAATTATAAACGACCCCAATATTGTGCTCATTTACTATAGAAAATAAGAAAAACCATATAATGAAAGATTCACAACAAGGAACAAAATTCATGTACATAATCATTTATTACTCGCTTTTATAATTATAAGTATATGTTATTTGAAGATATTTCAAGTGCAATGAAAAATATAACTCAAATTACCAGCTGCCAATAATATATATCTTTGATGCACAGAATTAACAGTAAATAGTGATATACACATTTTTACTTTAATTAAATAAGTACGTACACATAAATCTAATATATGTACTGGTGACTCTTTTATAATACATTTCAATGGTATAGTGTTCAAACCAAACTTCAAACTGTTGGCGACCCAGAAGCAATATGTGTCATGGCTGTCCTAATTTTATTCAGAATAAAAAGAATTTCACAACTTCATCAAATGTTAGTGATATTAGTATTTCATGTTCTATGGATATAGTTGGAAGGCCAATAACTTATTTGTCATAGTGGATCTTGAATAATTTTTTATAATTTTCATTTTAGAAGATATTTATTACAAAACGTGAATAATGTATTAATTTTACAATTGCCAGACATCTGCAAAGTCTTGCCAATGACTAAAAATTATTAAATTTAAAATTAATATAAAATATAATATCTTAGGAATAACTTAATTAATGTAAGAAAATTATATTTTTTGTGAAAAATTTACTGTCAACTTTTGTTTGGTCATATTTCTCTATTTTAATATATTTTAGATGGCAATGCGATGTATTACAATTGTAACAACAATTTTTATTGGAACATTCTTCTGTTGTAAATTAGTCATGCATGAAATAGGAGCGAAAATAATGCTTACAGTATGGGTTTGTTCCCTTTTAGCCAACATATGTGGAGTGTTTTCTATATTACCTGCTGCTTGCTCAAAAGCTTTTGGCGTTAAAAATGTTGCAACAATTTATGGAATGCTATTCTCAGCAAATGTAATGGTTTTCATAGGATATTTTAATTGTATAAATTTTTAGGCTATTGCAAGCATATTCGGCGCATTAAGTACGAGTATTTTACTTTCTAAAGTAGGATATTTAGGAATTTTCGAAATTGGGGCAGGAATGGCCATAATAGGTAAAGCTTAATAATTTTAATTTTTATGCAGCACTTATTAAAAATATAAACTTTGAATAAACTTTGAATACATAAATACAGGTTTATTCATAAATATATACAAAATTATTCATAAATATATACAAAAATATTCATTAATATATACAAAATTTGAATAAAAAATACCATTTTAAATATACATTATTCAAAATAAAATTACCAAACATTAATGATAGTTAAAAGATTTTCAATAAAGTACTAAGTTAAATAAAACATCAATTTATCTTAATTCTATTATCTTTTAAAATTCATAATCTATTAAAAATACCTATATTTTACGGACCAAAACATGAACGCAGAAGAATTTGAATCAAAAGAAAGCCAAAGAAAAGTCAGAAAACCTAGACAACAAATATCGGTTGATATATTGAAAAGGATTAGAAAAGGGTTAGCAAAAGAATTTTCTATTAAACATATAGCCGAAGATGCTGATATATACAATATTGTCGATAAATTTCAGAAGGTATGACAAATGAACAAATTTTATCGAAGAAAAAAGGAAAACCTGTTAAAAATGAAAGCATAGAAAAAACGAAAATGTCCGAATTTTTATTTTGAAAGATTCTTCTTTTTCCCAAAAAGAAATTCAAATTAAACTGAGAATATTTGGGATTAGAAAATCTCAAAATACTATATGCAGGGACTTAAAAACAATGGAGTATGCTCGGAAAAGATTAGTTCCGGTGCCTGAAGATTGAATAATGGCATATGGCATAATGATAAGTTTTGTTCCAGATGATAATTTAATATTTTTAGATGAAACTGGTGTAAATCTACACCAGAGCAGATACAATGACTACTCTAACAAGAATTGTAAAGCTTTTAAAATTATTAAATCGAATAGAGGTATTAACACTTCTTGCATGGTAGCAATCAAATAATCAAGAATAATTGGCTTTAAAGTAAAAGATGGTCTTTTGATGGAATTGTATTTATTCAATTTATAAATGAAGTTTTGATATCACACTTTTTAATGCATCCTAATGACGTTTTAGTCCTTGAAAATGGTAGCTTTCACAAAAGAAGTGATATAATTAATTTATTTAATCAACATGGCATTAATCATAGGTTTTTACCTCCGTATTCTCCACAGCTAACTCCTATAAAGGAATATTTTAGCTACTTTAATACCAGGTTAAAAAGCCAAGAGAATATTATAAGCGACCGAAATGATTTTAAATTTTAAATTTTAGAAATACTGATTGGTTTGTAGATTTTTCCTGTTGGTTCAGGAATATGCGTAGGAATTTAGAAAAGACTTTATCAAGACAGGATTTTATTTAATAAATAGTTATATGGCTCTGAAGTATATTATGTAAATTATGTAATAAAATATTTTATTTAATGATCCATGCGTAATATTGAAGCTCAACATTTTTTTATCAAATATTTTATAAATAATACTTTTTTTATTTTATTTTTTTATTCAAATTTTGTATATATTAATGAATAATTTTTTATATATATATATAAAAATATATATAATATATTAATGAATAAACCTGTATATATAAAAATATATATATAATAAGAACTTTTCTCCAATTTCACTACTGATTATTTTTTCCATTGAAATCAGTAATATATAGATGTGTTTTGATACTCACGAATTTTTGGCACTGCCTTTTTTCCTTTTTTAAGTGAATCTTTCAAAAATTAGCTTGAAACAGGCAGTGCCGAAAATTGAACAAAAACAAAAAACATGAACAAAACGTAAACAAAAAGAACTTGTTTTATTTTAATAATTAAATAAATTGTTATATGAATGAAATTAATATTTAATTCATATATTATAATTTAAAAGTTTTTATTGCAAAGAATTAGACGATTTACACATTCCAGATGATTATGTGAATGGCCGATTAAGGAACATAAATCGAAGAGAAGTGAAAGTCCTACCACTTTTTCAGCCTCAGCTTTGGTCTGTATATGACAACGAAATAAACGGCATATCAAGAACTCAAAAAAAGTAGAGGGTTGGCAGAAGATAGCAAATATTGGTTGGAAAAATCATCCTGAGTAGGTAGATAGTGGCCCCCTGCCGCAATTACCCCCCCCCCCCCCACCACCGGGAGAGGAAGGGGGGGTCTGCGGCAACTTTTGATTATGTAATTGCGGCAGCTCACTTGTTTTGCTTTTTTGATTATGTAATTGCGGCAGTGGGCCACATATATATTTTCAACACATTTAGATAGGCTCTATAGAAAAAAGGCCATTGCGGCAGTGGGCCACATATTTTTTTCAATACATTTAGATAGGCCCTATAGAAAAAAGGTCAGTATTATTCAGACTATAGTGAGGGGGTCTCCATGGTCCAGGGATTTTCAATACTAAAATTTTTTTTCAATACAAAAATCCGACTATCACTAAAAAAGGATTATTCAGACTATTGTGAGGGGGTCTCGATGGTCCTGGAATTTTCAATACAAAATCTGACTATCACTAAAAAAGCATGGTAAATTTTAGAATTAAAGAAAATTATAGGCTCAGATTTTTGAATTAAATAAATCAATGATCAAAAATTTTAAATTATGGGTCTAAAAAATGAAATAATGTAAATTATGGGAAAAGATTTTTGAATTAAAGTAAATTAAGGTTCAAATTTTTTAAATTAAAGTAAATCAAGGTTCTAAAAAATAAATTAAAGTTAATTAAGGTCTAAATTTTTAAATTAAGTAATCAATGGTCAATAATTTTAATTTAATGTTAAATAAGTAAATTGAAGTAATAATTTTTAAATAATTAAATTAAGATTTTAAAATTTATTAACAAAAAGTTGGAATAATAGTCAGTTATTGAGAATTGAAATTTTTTAATGAAATTTTTTATACATTAATTTTTTAGGATAATTTTTAATAGAAATTTTAATGGATTATTTTTTCAAGTAATTTTTAATGGAAATTTTAATGGAATATTTTTAAAACCAAATTTAAATGAAATTTTTTAAGTCAATTTTAAATAGAAATTTTAATGAATTAATGGTCAAAGACAAATTTAAATGAAAATTTTAATGATAATAAAAATAATAATATAAAATAATAATAATAAAATAAAAATAATTATAATAATAAAAAATAATAATAAAAATAATAATAATATTAATAAAAATAATAATAATAATAATAATAATAATAATAATAATAATAATAATAATAATAATAATAATAATAATAATAATAATAATAATTCAACAATCAGATAGCAACAACTATCAGGTACAACTAGATACCAAGTACTTACAACCACCTAAGTATTCTTTATTGTATTTTATCAAATGATTTTTAAATTAATTTTTTTATACAACTTCTATAATAATTTTAATTACAATCAGTAGAAAAACCTTTTCTAAATGTCTAAATTTAACAAAAATGATAGAATTTCATCAAAGATAAATCATTTTCAACTCAACACCACGCGGAATTGAGGATAATTTTAATTACAATGAAAGACTATAGATTTCTACTTTACAAAACGTTCTTCTTTTTATTGATTACTACTGACTTATTATTGCAATGTAAAAATTGCATTCAATAAATAGTTATTGTCGATTCGCTTTATTATATATACTCGGAGTTTATCCGATAGGATGTTTTGACCCCTTAAGGGTACTGGTCATAAGGGTATTGGTAACACTCATCTAGTTACTAACAACCACCATCAAAACCCATCGAGAAATTGACAAATATCAACCTACAACTATGTAATAACAATCAGTTAACAACATCATACTTACTACCAAGTACAAGATACCAACAACTTAGTATCATTTACCAGTAACTTACGAACACGTATTTTCAACTAGATACCGAGTACTTACAACAAGATACCAAACGCTATCAGTCAACTACTTACAACAAGATACCAAGCACTATCAGCAAAATACTATCAACCAGATACCAAGTATCAACAATCAACTAACAACACATAAAAATAATAGCAATTAAATACAAAATATTCTTCATCACATACAATATATTCTTGTCATCATCTACAACTAAACTCTATCAATCAGATACCAACAACTATCAGGTACAACTAGATACCAAGTACTTACAACCAACAACTATGTACTAACTAATAGATCTTTAAATGAAAATACTCTTCACTTGAAAAAATTGGATGACAAATTAATTGAACTCAAAGCATCAATAACTTGGTAAAAATTGATTAAATTATTGTAAAAATTTAAATTATTCAAAATAAATATCATAGAAATGTAATTAATGGACAAGAAAGAATTCTAGTCATTAATAATCCAAAAAATAAAAATACTGATCATTCAAGTTAATATGAATCAACTAAGATAATAAATTAATAAGATAATAAGATCTAGTAGATAATTGACTTAGATCGAATAAATTAATTGAATAAATTAATTGAAATAAATTAATTTTAATTACTTTTTAAAAGTAATACACGTATAGTCAAATCAATTTACTAATTCCTCAAATTATACACAAAATTCAGTATAAATTCTTTACAATCATCAATGTCGTCAATCTACACTATTTATCAATAAATTCCAAAAGAGACTGATAACTAATGATAACATCTAATAAACCAGTAAATTCATTTAAATGTCAATAATTGGTATATACAAGTAAATTTCCTACTAAAATCGTCTATAAAGCATCAAATTTCCATGAAATATCTCTGTCTTTAAAGATTAGTATTTTATCGATAAATACCCTTAAAAGGCTTGTATTAATAAGATTGCTTAAAATCCCGTTTAAATGTCTATAATTCTAACTTTAATTCCTATTATCACGAATATTTCTCTATAAAACATGTAAAATCATTAACTCTAAACAATTTATAAAGTCTAATGATAAAAAAAACAGTTATAATTAAATTTTTGTTCTAAAGATAAATCACTGTACTCGAAATTTAAAATAAATATTGCTATTATTGCTTGAAATTTAAATGTACAATATAACCGAGTAATTGCATAGAAAGATTAAATTTATCCATATTTCTTCAAATGATCATTTTTACCGATATTCAACCGATTTAATTACTAATTAAAATCACCCGATAGATTTCTCCCATTAAAGATCAATTTTCATTAGTCGATGTTTTAAATCAATATTTCTCAACTTTTGTCATTGTCCATCTAAATAAAGATAAAAATAATTTAAATTTGATATCAATCCCAATTATCTGTAAAGATTTCATTGTCAAAAACAAGATTTTAATAGACTGAACAATATAATCTTATTCTTCTAGATGCTGAAGCATTTTTAAGATAGTGTCCATGTATAACTGAAACATTCTTTCCTAACAACCGAGATCATCCACAATCCTGAGTAATAAATATGTGCGTAACTGCTTATTATAAGTAAATAATATCTTTATCTGTAGTGAAAATACAGAAAAAAGATAAATTCTACGGACATGATAATTGGTCATTTTTATTACTTTTTTTTACATATTTTTAAAGAAACAAATTTTATATGAATTTTTACAATGCTATTATGAGCTTCCTTAAAAAGGTCGTAATTTTAATTACATTTTACAATAACGCTATTTCATTATTATCGTCATTTGTCATATCTAAACCACTTTCTAATGGATCAAAGTCGAACTAATTACATTAATCATTTGTATTAAAATAATTAATTGTAAACAGCCTGTCCAATTGAAAGGATGATTGGTTGCACCTCCAAATTTCCCACGGAGCCACTATATAGAACCCAATTTTAGTTATCTCAAAGTGCTTTCAAAATGTTTTCAGTGCTAATAAGCTTATTGTGTTTGTCATAATATTAAATGCGATAGTATTATTTGTGTTATTGTTGACTAAACATAATCGAACAATATGTTTATATCATATTAGCTTCCATATTGAACTAAAAGATGTGAAATATTTTAAACTGTTTATTGAAATGAAGCCACGAATATCAAAAAGAACTTTAATAGAAGTAAACGTATAAATAGTGACCGAAACTTCAATTTTTTTTGCAGTTCTTCTGTCAATTAAATGGAAATCTCATTGGTATTGCTAACAAAACTGTTCTCATATTCATATCATAAAAGAAGCCAAAGTGAAACATTGTAAAGACCTGCAAAGAACATCAATTATGAGTCTAGAATTCATATCAAATATCTCAAAAGTTGAAAAGATGTGATATTTCTACTGTGAAGCAACAACAAAATGCTACAATGAAAAAAGAAATTTTGAATGGTAAAGAACCGAATCAAAGTTAAATTCCTATTTAATAACATTTCTAGAAGTCTGCAGTAAATGATGTTTTTTAAATCATTACCGCTCAGATTTTTAAAATTAATATTTTTTTGTAAAATTACTTTAAACATTGATAAGTTATATATTATGTGATTTTTTAACAAAAAATAATTTGAACTTTAATTTTTTTACATTTAAAAATCTCTCCTTCAAGTATTTACCAACTGCAACTGTCCAGTGATGCCAACCTTTTAAATTAGAATAGTAAAGTATACTAATCTCTATTTGGGAAAACAGTAACTAATGGGTTAATTGTGAGTAAATGCACTATGAGTTGTTGCACGATAAAATATACATGAGATTTGTTTTCATTTCATTTTCTGCATTTATTCTATTTTTAATGCGTATGAATTTTCAAAATATAATAATAAATTGAATGATTCGGACATCCTATTTTTTGCACCTTGTTTTATAGTACCATATAGACACACCTTACCACGCTTGATAACTAAGATGGAAAAACGAAAAGATACCAGTATAGTACCTTTTCCTTTTACTGAAACCAAGTCATGTTTTACAATTATTTTCAAATATATATTATGATTTTCATGAAAACATTTATTTTTTCAGCTTTTTTATTGACCTTTGCACATTCAAGGAATAATCTCTAGAAAAATATAAATGGCATCAAGGGAAACTGACATTTAGCTATTTGTAAGAAAGGATTTTCACCAGTTTATGTTTATAATTCTATTTTTAAATGTCTTTGTAATGTACGAATAAATGAATACAAATTGTTAAAATTATTTTTTAGTTATGCTTATTTGAAAAGTGTATTATTGGCAATGACAAATTAAATATTCGATTTTTCAAATCTACGGAACATAAAAGTTTAACTCATTGAATTTTTTCGCGTACCAAAGATTTTGCAAGAACATCAAATTTTGACCATAACGAGAAGACTAAAAATTAAAAAAGACACATTTGCTTTATCCTAAATTCATTCATAACCTTAGTTTCCAAATATGGATTATATCTCTAAATAAGAATAAGTAAATAAGAAGATGCACAAATGTAGAAACGTGTAAAAATTAATGATTACGAAAGTTCATTTTCGAACTATAAAGAGTCTAGTCACATGTGTAGAATTCAGACTTATTTATGCATCAGTTACTCTTAAAATAAGATTTAATATTTGAATAAATTAGGAGGAATTAATATTATTTAAATGATTTACGAAATAACTTTAGATTAAAGGAGAATACTGTCGATGCCGTATTTCTTCATAAAATCAAAACATGCAAGGAGCTGTACAAATTATGGAGAGACAGGAATGAAAAAAATAATCTATCAGAAGTTTCGGACAAGTGCGGACCATAAAAGCAAAATTTTTCTTAATGGAATCAGAAGTAGTGGTCGAGAGAAAAATTAAAAAGAGTGGAGAAAGAATTCGGAATTAAACAGTAAAGAAAATTTTAGAAATTGGAAATTAGTTACATTAAAAGTGAGAAATTAGAAATTGGAAAGAAGAGAAAATATTAGAACTAGTCGTTTCGCTAAAATTAAGTACAATAAGAAATGTTTAAGGTATACTGAATAAAGTCAAGTCAAAACAAAGAAGAATTCAATTCAATTTACCAAACTATTGAGTCAGATCAGTGGATAGAATTGTTATTTTGTGGATCAAATAAAGCCCGCTTTCGAGTCATATATTTGATTGGTAACTTTTGAATATTACTACCAACCCAATAACCCAACAATGTTAATGAATACCTAAGAAATATTGAAGGCGTTCCAAGGGAGAACCTTTATTATTGTTTAATTTCAGTCGTAAAAATTATATAAGTGTACAAAAATACGAGTGAAATATTTCAAATAGCAAGTGAACTTACACACAAACTTTACATTTTATATATATCTTCTAATTACTAAAAACCACATCTATATTACTGAATAAAATTAAAGTAGAAAATAAATATAAAATATTTTCGTTTTAGAATAAGTCATTTGTTTTAGTCAATCAATATGATTTACTTTATAAAATGAAGTTAATCAAATGTTTAATGGTAAGATTTATGGTTTCAATAAAATTTGACTTATAATTCTTTAGATTAGAAACTTTAAAGGTTATTTATGCATATTAGGGGGATTTCTCGTTCATTTCTCCCTCGGTTCAATTTATACTTTCGGTAATATTTTATAATGCAACTCTTTATCACAAATAATATATATGTCTAAAGGAAATATCAGTCCCTACATAGCGTCATACATGCGCAGCAGATCCGTTACTCAAACTGTAAAAAACGCTGATATGGTATGGATCTTTGCTTTTGCTCTAGCTTCTCAAGGATTAACAATGAGTTTTGGAGGTTTCTTGGATAAAAAAGTTGGATCAAGATTTACAGTTTTAATTGGGTGTTGTATAATGAGGTAAATGTGACATAAGGCAAATAATTTATTATTAATCCACATTTGATATTGGAATATTTAACAAAATAATAATAATAATTCCAATTACTACTTAATCCAGTAGACATGACAAAAATATTAACATTATTTTGACTGATAAGATTTTTAACGGGTTCGTTTCATAAACTGAAACATAAGCAAAATGATAAATAAGGATGTTCTAAATCTGGTATGGCTAGACCAAATGTTTCGCGGCCCAAAAATAAAAAAAATAATTTTTATAAATTAAAAAAATAAATAATGTGAGAAATATAGGTCAGTGGATATAATTGTTATTTTGTGGATCAAATAAAGCACGCTTTCGAGTCAGATATTTGATTGGTAACTTTTGAATATTACTACCAACCCAATAACCCAACAATGTTAATGAATACCTATATAAATTTTAATTACATGGTTATGCAATTTTAAGATTTAATAGAAAAAAATAAAAAGTCGAAAAACTAAAACTACAACAAATTTTTAATCAAATAAACGGCTCTCTCTGCTGTGCTTTTTCAAGCCATCGTCTCATGTTTTTTAGAAACCTTGACATTGCGAGGTATATTCATTTTTTGGCGTCTGAATACTGTCCAAACATTGCGCGATTGATAAATTGGGATTAAGCATTTTTTCTGCATGATATTTATTTTTTTATCATTGAGAAGAATTCTTCAATCGGATACCAGATACCAGTTTGGTACCAGAAACTTGCATAAGATTCCATTTCTTCTAAACACATCCTGAACTTTAAGCGATTTATGGAACTTTGCATTATCCATAATCAATAGTTTACTCGGGTGTGCTCTAAAATGAGGCACCAGATTGTTTTTAATAAATTCCACAAAGGATTAAAAGTTGAAACTTCCAAACTTGCAATCGTAGGCTGTGATTCCGTCAATACCAATAGCTCCTGTTTACATTTCTGTTTGCTGGAACAGTGACGTATGCTTTGGTATTTTGGAATGAATAGCCATACAATCTGTGTGTAATAGAAAAAAATAAAAAGTCGAAAAACTAAAACTACAACAAATTTTTAAAAAATTTTTAATCAAATTTTTAAGCAAATCCTGTTTCGTCTGAAAAAATAAAATTTTCATCGGCAACTCGTGATAGCTCCTTAGAATATACTGCGTCTATTTTTTCGATCGTGTTTCTTTCTTTAGGCACCAAAGTGAGCATTTTTCTCGTTATATTCATTTTCTTTAATTTTCTTGAAACAGTTGATTGAGAAATTTTAGTGCACTTTACTTCAGCAACAGTGTTTAGAATTTCAAATTGAATAAGACTATTGTTACAAGCGATAGAATTAAAAATAGTTTGTTCAACGGCTGAAAATATTTCATTCTTCAGCTTTTCAGCGGCTGATAGAAAAGTTTGTTTTTTTTCTGCCACCACAATACATTTGGCTACAGTTTGGTGGCAGAGCTGGAGGGAGGCGGCAATCTCTGAAATATTATATTTTTCGTATTGAAACAACGACAAGATAAGGTCGTTGATCTGTTTTGTGACTTTTTTCTTTCTTTTCTGGGCATAATGTTAAGGGTTTGGTAATTATTTTTATTTATTAAATCTATAACATTACATATATGTTTCTAAAAAATTGCATACATGTTAATATAAAATTGCATAACCCTGTAAAACAACAAAAAATTTCTTTTAACTAATCGAAGTTAATTTTTTTTTAAAAAAATCAAATTTTGAAGTCATTTGTTGAACAATTATTTTTTTATTAAAATAAAAAATCAAAGGAAAAATCAAAAGTTATTAAATAAAAATTTTAATTTCCCTTAAATTTATAAATGTATAATAAGACGATGAATCACAGTTTGGCTACCTATGTTATAAATGAACCCTATTTAAGGTTAAGAAATTGGGATATATTTGTCTAAATATGGTAAATTTTAAATACTGCTGATTAATGTACAACCAGTCAACATGTTTTATTTGAAGTAAAAATAATCTTTTGATTATTGATACCAATGTTTTTTTATTTTAACTAATTCAACAATTTTCAAATAGTATTTGTTTAAATATTATAAATATTAATTTTTTAAATTTGAAAATCAATATCATCCAATATTATTTATTGTTTTTCAAATAATTGTAATTATTATATTTTTGAAAGTCAATAAAAATTTCATTTAAATTTCAATTACTAATATTAATATAATTAAAAATATATAATTAAAACAAAAATAAATATTAAATTGAACGAAATCACAAGTGTTTCGTAAATCTATATAATTCATTATGGTAAACAATTTTAAAAATTATAAAAATACCAAACTAATATTAAAAAAAATATAAAAATAAACATTTAAGAATTTTCATTTTAATAAAAACCAATATACCAAAAAGTAAATTGAAGAAATATGTTAAAACATCATGCTAATCTGTTTTAATAAAGTTAAAAATGATTCTTTAAGTTTCAAATAATAATAATAATAATAATAATAATAATAATAATAATAATAATAATAATAATAATAAAAATAATAATAATAATAATAATAATAATAATAATAATAATAATAATAATAATAATAATAATAATAATAATAATAATAATAATAATAATAATAATAATAATAATAATAATAATAATAATAATAATAATAATAATAATAATAATATATAATAATAATAATAATAATCATTATTTTTATCCTGAATTAACATTAATCCTCATCATGTTAAAGTTTTGTAAATAAGATTATGAAATATTTTTATTTTAATGAATTTTCTACAATTTATTTTTGTTAATATATTTAATCAAAACTCATTTTTTGAACTAAGTACATTACAGTAAAACTTGTAATATATCATTCAAATTATACTAAATTATAGTTCGTAATTATATATTTTTATCATTCATTATTTCTTTCAGTATGTCAGTTATTCTAACTTATTTCACTATTCAAGTGAATTTATATGTGACAATTCTTACATATGGAGTAATATTTGGATTTGGGGTTGGAGTAGCTTATTCTGTGGCTTTGGCAGCTTCAATCAAAGTAGTAAATATTTTTGATTAATCCATTTAAGAATATTTTTCAGTGGTTTCCCAATAATAAAGGATTAGTAATAGGTATTGTAGTTGCTGGATTTGGTCTAGGATCTCTAGTTTTTAATCAAGTTCAAACGCTTTACATTAATCCACAGAATATTTCACCAAACTTTACTAAAGGGGATACAGATAGGTGTTTATTCTATATATTTATTTAAATTTGGGAAAAAAATTTCTAGCCGTGCCATTACTTTAAAAAGTAACCACTTATGACAAACAAACGAATGTATTGTGATTTTTTAACCTTTATGTTTCCCTTTCGCTGAGAAAGAAGTTGTTTCTGTCTATTATGAAACAATGCATTTTAGTTTCTTGCTTATATTATTATGTACACCATTTGCCATTTTATTCTCATATAATGTTCCATATTGTGGTTAATTAGATATCGAACTTCATTGACATTTTGCAGAGGGATTGTAATTATAAATATTTGCTCATGATGCTCGAATCAGAATGTCTGGCAGGCTTACCACCCGTTCGGTTTTCGCACGAACAGTTCGGTAATCAAATGAATTTTTCGTTGTTCGTTTGGCACCCAGACCGAACGTTAAAATGTTCTGTTATTGTATCAATTAATTAAATTCCATATAAAAAAATTTTAAAAAATTTATTTAGCTTAAAAATATTGTTTTACGTAATAAAGTTAATAAAGTTAAAGTTAAGTTTTTGTAACGAGTTTTCTTCAATTTGTCTAAAGGGTAAATATTGTGCTCTTAAAAATTTTCTGTTTTTGTTTTTTCGTTTTATACATTTAATATTAATATTTAAATAAATATTATAGATACACTTATTATAAAATTGATTTTTTATTTAAATTGTTATTTCTTTTCTAATTGGTTTGAATGTTCGTATATCGGTCGAGAAAAAGGTGGTAACCCTAATGTCTGGTGTCTTTTCGAAATATAGCTACCGCTCTAATCAATGTATAATGCTATTTTTTATTATTTTTTATTTTTGATGCTATTATTTATAACACTGATATTTTGTTAATACATATTTGATAATAAAATTTATTTTTAGATATTTTACTGATGAAAAAGTTTTAGAAAAAGTTCCTTTTTGTTTTCTGTACACTGGAATTTTATATGCTTCCCTTCAATTGATTGGCTGTTCAATTTTGTTTTCTCCTTCTCAAACTGAAATAATGGTTAAATAATAAAAAATAATAATTATTAATAATAACTAATTTTTAGATTTCTATTCTTTCCAAAGAGGTAAACACTAAAGTTTATTCAAACAATTATTCATTTATAATTTTATTACCTTAGACGAATCATATTTTTTACCAAAAATATATAAAATACATTTTATTCAGTGTTTAACCATGCACAAAAATAGTCGATAATTGAAGGGTTCAAAAATAATTTGACTCTTGTTTTTAATGATGTTTCTGGGGGGGACCTAGTCTTAAATTCAGGTTAGTATTGTAATTTAAATCAACTTTCAAAATTAGATGAAACATTTTGAAAAAGTTGTTTCCAATTATATTTTCACTAGAAAAGATTAATAAATTAATTAGTAATAAGTAGAATCTATATATTGTAAAATTATCAAAGAATTTTAAATTTCTTTGAAAATTTTCATAAATTAATTTAAATATTCTTTAACTGATGTATTTCCTTTGATAAATTTAGTTCTTTGTAAAGAATTCACGCTATTTTAATAAGTTTATAACAATGATGATTAAATTGTTTTAATTATCTATTTTTCATTTACAATTTATAAATCTAATCCATTATTTCGAAAAATATATATGTAAGCGAGTTTCAGTGATATAATTAAATTGAAACAAACTTTCCAAATTTTATTGTTGCATACCAAATCAAACCGGCTTTACCATACTAATTATTATTAAAATCAATAAACCTTTGAATTATATTTTTAAGATATACGATATAAGATATATGATTGACAAGGACTATCTTATAGTCGAAAATTTTTTCATTAAATACATTATTTGCAGCAAAAGGCTTAAACTATCACTTTATTACTTTCTCTTTCAATCTTAGAAAATTTTATTCCGCCATTGATTTTAAAGGAAACGCTTTAATTTTCAAAATATGCAACCTACAAGATTGAGTTTAATTTTCAAATTATATGATATGATAATCGTATTCCTCCATATTCTACCAGTTTCTAAAAATCTTTTGTTGAAATTTTATAAATTAGTGAGAAATAAAAGTTCAGTGCACGAAAAAGTGATTGAATGAAAAATGAAAAGATAGGAATGAAATTAATAATATATAATCGCCAATGGTAATGTTTGTTAAAGAAGTCAAAAACTTAATAAGGACAAAAGAAAAAACAAATTAAGCTTTACAATTTAATGTAAAAGCATGATCGGTTATGGAATTCTGTCTGTTCTGTTAAATTTCCAATTTTCCATTTTGGTGCTATCTCCCTGTTATGCTGTAACCCGGGCTGCCTGAAACCCATAAACCTCCTAGTGACGCTACTGAATGAAGACAATAATTATATTAATTAAGGAAACAAATTTTCAAGCTTGACAAATGGCGGGAAGGAAAGAATTTTGGAGTTTATTATTATGAATTAAACAGTTGTTAATTTCAAGTTATGTGTTGAAAACAAAATCTATTGTGTTGGGTCATATATTTTTCCGAACATAACCTGTTATGACCGAATTATCTAATAACCTAAACACTACTTATATTTTCACTAAGTATTAGAAAGTGATGTATTTGAAATTTCAGAAAATATCTGAATTACTTATTAATTGTTCAAACTTTGAACTTAAAAGTATCAAAATGTATTGTAATATGTCAAAGGTGTATATTCATCAATATTATTATTTTATAACATTTAATATCTTCGAGAGTACTTATTAAAAATATTTATTTATATGTATTTTATTTTTTTTAACATTTAATAAATATATTATGTTGATTTAATTATTAATTGTTTATTTTCAGGAATCAACTAATTCAAATTTATCTGTAAATATCAATTCGGAAACTTATGATGAGTAATTTTTATTTTTCAAATTTTATGTCAAATCATATTTATTTTATTATTGTAATTTATTTTGATTGCCCTAAAATCGCGCAGATAACCCGCATTTATATATTTTTTTAAAAATCACTTGACATTGTTTCTAAAAAAATTGACTTTTTTTTAGATAAGCCGCGATTTTAAGGGTAATTGTTTTTATATTTTTGGATCAGTTTATTATTTCACAGACTTGTTGCCGTTAATAAACTGAAATAAAAACATATTTTTCGTTTTAAATCAAATTACAAAATTACCATAACATTAAATTAAACATTAACCTTTCTCACGCATCTAAAACTATTTTTCTAAAAATATTTCTAAAAATTAAAATTTTAATACGACTTAAATTTACAAGTAACATCAAATAAAATGAACTTTAACCTTTTTTATAATACGTATGTCAGTAATATTATTTATATTATTTACATCTTAATTTACCGTATTTTAGCGAATATAGTGCGCTCCCCTGGATAGTGCGCACCTAAATTTCGCCCTCGATTCGGAAAAAAAGTTTGAAAAATACCGTATTTTAGCGAATAAAGTGCGCACTATAATCGCTAAAATACGGTATAGCTTTCCTAATATGAATGAATATATATTAGGGTAATAACAAAAAAATTATTTATGAAACCACTTGCAATCGAGAAAAATTTATGTGTAATTTAAAAATATAAATTGAATTTTTGATTTTTTTTAAAAAATGTTCCCCTCCCCTTTTTGGAAAAAGAAAGTGAAGAAATAATTTTTTTCAAAAAAAGGACATTTTTTAAAGCTTTATTTAAAAGAGTAATAGTAATAACTATGCAACTTCTATTAAGAAATAAGATACAGAACAAGAAATGTACAAAAAATGTTTAAAAATATTTTTTCCTATGAACTTCAGTTTCAAAAATTCAAATTTTCTCAATTTCGCGTGATTTGGTTAGATGTCAATTAATGACTCCTCGACTGACCAATGCATCTTCTTATATTGTTTTATATTGTTGAGTGATGTAAACAGTTCATTGAAGGACGCTTCATTGTAGTGTTGTGAATGGAACCAAGCATTTGCCATTTCGTAGCAGATGAAGTGCATGCTGGAGCGAGGATGCTGTGCCACTCTGGTATCAGAAATAATGCTATAACAGCATATATCGCACGTGAGTTCCATCTTGCCTGGTGTAAATTTGGGAGTTTTTTCCAGCTGATTCGAGGCCAATTTGAAGTTGTTTTGTAATGACGTGATGCCTGGCATAGTTCATATAAGAATTTAAAATCATTTCGCCATCCAGGGTTTTCGACTGTGTCATCTGCATCATCTGTCGCAACAAGGCGGTAATCAACCTGGAGAGAGACATAGTTTTCTGTTAATTTGTCAAAGAATAAATAGTTGAGTTCTGGTCTACTCGTTATCTCTTGAATAAGAAAATTCATAACGTGCTTCAGAAGGAGATGGAGTACATGGTGCTGACAGCCAATATATTGTGGCTTCTGAAAGCCCTTGCTCAAGACATCATCCTGTATGAGCTTTACTATCTCGTGCAAACGACCATTATTTACTGTGGTCGTGTCGCAGATTATCATGTAAATATTTTTACAAGCATCGCATTCATCAATTAGTTGATGTAGTTCCTTGTGAATGGCAGCGGCAGAACTACTCTCACATTTAAGAATACCGAGTTTGATTTCGGTTGTTATATTTCTCAGCAAAATTACTTGATACTCTTCCACTTGCAGTTTTTTACCATCAAACTGGAGACAATGGGGGGATCTTTGCTGTGAAGTTTTTGAACAATTTTGGTTTTCATTTTCTGTCCTATAGAGATTACTTGTTTCCAGAAACCCGACTGACTTGGAACCGACACATCATGACCCAGCTCAGAAACGGTTGCAAGAACGTCATGTGCTTTATGTGTAGAAATGTTGTTTTTCAGTACTAGTAAACTCGCTGTTGTAGTGCTTGCTCTTTGGTATTCCGGTTTGCATTCAGGCGAATATGACGTGGAAGAAGAGGTTGACGACTAGGGTGAAGAAATAGAGGTTTCAGAATCCGAAGAATCTGAGACAGTTTTATGTGTTTGTGTGGGTTGCGATTGAGAAGAGCTGGCTTGAGGTTGAGTTTTTGATAGCCGAATTCGTTTTCTTGAGTGGATTGATTCTAAAGTGGCTTGTTTGACCATTGAATAACCTATCTTTCCTCTAGTCTTAACTTGCCTCTGGTAGAGCTCTTTATCATCCCTGCATCAAATAACTGAGAAAGTGTTGCAGTGAATTTATCAGACGGTTTCTTTTTGTTTTTGTCATATAGATCAATCAAACTATTCAGTTTCTTTCTGATGAGTGCGCTGGATAATAGTGGAAAGTCTAGAATTTCACTCCATAATCATAATTTTGATTCGATCTACTCACCGTTTCTCGCTATTGAACAGAAAAGTGAAGTTTTCAAGAATTTGACAGTTTTCGGCCTCCGTATGAGATTGGTTAACTTTTCAACAGAAGGAATCCTTGGATCCATTTTCTGTTTAGAAGATGAGGGTAGATTCTTCATCCAAATACACATGTTTGACTTTACACTGTTACTTGAATTTCTATAAGACATTTTCTTGTGCTTTAAAAGTTATTAAATTTCTTGTAATTTTCTTCCTCTCTGTAAGACTTTCAATCTTGCAATGAAAACGAGATAGTTTATCCAAAATAATCAAAACAAAGAAGGAAAAATTAACAACCATCTGTAAATGCCTTATTTATAAACTAACTGGACTGTGCTTAAAAGTAGTCTAGAACGTCATATAAAAAATCAGTGTGAACTTGAAACCGATAGTCAAACTGCGCTATGTGTGAAAAATAAAAATAAAAAGGTGGGGGAACTTTTTTCAATTTTTCAAAAAATTATTGTTGCTACTGTCATCTGCATACAATTGTTCCTCGAATGTACGAAAATAATGAACTAAAAATAATGATAATAGTTCAATTATTCAACTGAAAATTAATTGACTACGCAATGAACAACCAATTTACTAACTCCTGACTAATTTATAATCTTAATTAACTGATTAATCGCCAGGACTTAAATTAATTAGCGTGAGTTTTTGTCAAACAATTTTTTCGAAGACTCAATTCCTTATAAAATTAGAATTGGAGGAGGTTTTACATATAATAAACTTTTTAAAGTTGAGATTTGTGTTTTTTCTGCGTCATGCTCGCACACCTCAGTTATAATTTATTTGGCAAACTATTAGGTAAGGTCTAAGTTAAAGCTCGTAAGTCATTTTGTACAGGTCTTCAATAACTCGGGAATTATTTAATTAAAATGTAAGAAGTCGGAAGAGGTATTGGGAGAGCTTTTAAAATGAAGATAATTTTAATTTTTTTAACAATGCTTAAGTAAAAAAATGGATAAAATATCAATTAATGCTCAGATCTGTTTTCTCGATAAATGTGAATGATGTTTTCTTATGAATGTTCGAGTTGATGAGTTAAATGAAATCAACTTATTGAGAAAGCAATAGATCACGCAAGGTGGAGACTATTAAACACCGAGAAAACGTTCATAAATCGAGTTCGAGTAGCTTTTGTATATAAATTTTCACAAAATTAGAATGCGAGTAAAACACCCGGAAGCAAAAAAGAAGTATTAACTCTTATCAACTGCCAAAGAACTAGACAAGAAAAATTGGTAATAAGTAGTTCTGACAGAAGTTATTTATTCTACCATTGGTTTATCTAGAGTTAAATAACGGGAATTCTAGTCTCGAATTCTGGTCTCGAGAATTCCTGAAAAATGTTAACTTTCGAGAATTCCGAATCTTGAGAAAAAACCGGGATTCTCGAATCTCAAAAAAATCATCTGGGAATTCTAGAGAATAAAAAAATTATTTAATTATATAATATAATTAGAGGAGATGTGGGACACTTTATTCCCTTTTTATTTTCTGTTTATAACTCGATGTCTTTTAATGATAGAAATTTTTAACTTGGCTGAAATGAAGTTTATTTAATACCAAACATAAGTACATAGTTTACAGAAAGTTTTCACAAATTTGTTTTAGTACCAAGCGATATTTTGTGACCTCTGCAGGGATCTAGTCTCTCAGGTAAGCCATTCAAAGTGCGCCAACGCTTTTTAAGCATAAAATACACTGATAATTACACAATAAATTAAAAATAACATTAACACTATGTTGTATAATAAAAAGGTTCACTTACCAAAAAATCAAGTCAACACACGTGGAAATTAAAATTAACCTAAACACAATGTTCGTCATAAACAGCTCTTTAATTATTTCAACGTTTGGTGTTTCAACACCGACGTCAGACGAAAAATTACCAAAAATAATGAAAAAGCGCAAAATTTGAAATGGGGATCATCTACTTGGGGATCAAGTGTCCCACATCTTCCCCTATAGAACTTAGCATATATTTACATAAATTCAATTTATTACATCGTGTATCGTACCTGTCTAAAATTACTTAGGATTCTGAGCTTTTATAACTGAATACTTACATATGAAGGACCCCAATATATTTAAATGTACTTAATTTTAAGAATTTAATATAACGAAAATTTTTTCTAATTTAAAAATATTTTTAAATTAAATCATTTTTAAAACATCTATTTTCATAACTATTCAATTGTTTATTTAGGAATAATATACAAAGTTTGCTGCCAACAGTTAATCATGATTCAAATATTTTTAAGGCAATTAAACAAAAAGATTTTTGGATTTTGTGGTTCATTTTCATGTTTTCTGGAACAATTAATGTTTTGGCAACTTCTCTCTATAAGGTCATTAAATTAATTTATTTAAATTAAGTTATTATTTTAATAAAATTAAAAATTAAATTAAATTTGTCTACTAAGTAGACTCTACTTTATACTTTTTGTTATGCTTTTGAAATGATTTCAGTTCCCACAAATTTTCTTTAAATTTTTTTATTGGTAATAATATTGGTAGTATTGGTGAATAATTATGAATGTTTTTATTATTATTTATTATTAAAGTGTTTTCGAGATTTATATTGTATAATATATTGTTTTGCAATGTAATGTGTACTTGAACTGCGGGAGAAATATGTAGTACCCAGCAGCGGCGTCACCTTTAAAACTTGTTTCGGGACTGCTAGGTGATTGTATATTATGTTACAAAATTATATTACAAAAGTATATTACAGTACAATGGAAATAAATAAAAATTAAAAAAACAATAATAATTAAAATTAACAACTTTTATTAAACAAAGGGATTTCGAAGGGCCCAAAAGCACCTCAAAACCTAGAAGTCCATTTAGGAGCTCTACGGCCTTGTAATTAGAACATATTTAATAATTTTGTAGAGAATACCTAAATAATTAGAATAACTTGGGGGAAGACCTATATGGTGATTGGGATAGCACTCTGAAATTGGAGAAGAAAACAGAAAAGCAAAAAATTGAAAAATAAAGAAAATATAACAAAACAAAAGAAATGCAACAATAAAAGTGAAAAGAGATCACTTATAATTAATAAGTGCAAGAAAGCAAAAAGGAATTCTAAAATTGGAAAACTAAAACAAAACATGAAAGCAAAATCAACATCTCCGAACTTTCTGAGGTAACGTGGGAAATAGGTAAAAATATGAAAAATACCATAAGCAAAAATGGAAAAAAATGACTATCACTTTATTACCTATTTATTACCTAAATGGAAAAAAAATGACAAATTATCTCCAGTGTGGAACTATAAGTGAAAACACAAGAGCTATACAAATTATGGAGAGACAGAAATGAAAAAAGATTATTTATCACAAGTGCCGGACAAGTGCGGACTGTAAAAGTAAAAGTCTTCTCTACGGAATCAGAAATTAGTGGTCAAGGGGAAAATTAAAAGGATATTCGAGAAAAATTCGGAATCAGATAAAATTAGAGAAATTAAAAGTGAAAAATTAAAAATTGTATCTTTGAGAAAATATTGAAACTAAACGGTGTCACAAAACTGAGCTCAATAAGAAATGTTTAAAGTATAATGAATAAAGTCAAGTCAAAACAAATAAGAATTCAATTTAATTTACTAAACTATTAAGTCAGATCAGCGGCTGGTGATTGTTCAGTAATTGGGAATTATACGCGAAGACCTATTCCTCACGTAGTTTTGTAATAAGCAACAAAGAGGGTTTATTGCTGCTTTAATACCATTGACATTATCATTATTAGATGGAGCAGATCTACTAAAATAATCATAGACAATGGGTGCTAATCCTTCCTTACCTAATATTAATTTAAATTTAAAATCTTCATCCTGTAATGGAGAAGATATGGACAAATACAAAAGACGAAGCTGGTTTTGGTGGAGTCGAAAAGCTAAAGAAAAGAGTTCTGAATTCGAAGGCAGAAACCCAGAATTGATTGTCAGGTCACCACGCGTACAGTTTGAACAAGCCGATGCTGAAAAGATTTCCAACACGAACATATAAAACATTTGGTATTCATGATTTATTGCAAATGGATTTGATGGAAATGATACCATATTTAAAGATTAATAAAGAATACAAGTATATTTTGACACGTATTGATGTTTTCAGTCGTTTCGCTCGAGCAATTCCTACCAAAGCTAAGTCTGCCATGGAGAAATCCAAAGCAATTAAACTTATGTTTAAAGATTGATATCCAGAAAACCTACAAACAGATTTCTGTAAAATATTTGTACTATCAAATTCATTTTTTTTCTTAAGGAAAGGAATTTAACTACAGTAAAGTGAGACAAATCCTGGATAAACTCAAAATCAATTATTACTATGTGTAACCTCAATTCAAAGCCGTTCATGTTGAAAGATTTAATCGAACATTGAGAGATAAACTGAAAAAATTGTTTGTGCGTCAAAATATTAAGACGTGAAAAATGTTTTGATTAAAATTATATATGGTTATAATAATTCGTCACATCAAGACCTGTAGATATTTCATCAAAACAATCTATTGATTTACAGCTTGCGAAAAAGGTTGAAAAAATTAAAAAACCAAAATATAAAATCATGCTAGAATTAGTAAAATTAGTGCATCTCCATTCATAAAATATTTTTAGAATTTCAAAAATCAATACTAAACAGTATACAGTAATATATGTTATTAAAGTATTGTGGTGTTAATTTTTTTTAATTTGTAATTAGGATTTGTAATGTATTGTTATTTTTATTATTATGTATAATACAGGCTTTGTCACCGATTTTTCAAAATTTGTCTATTGAATTTCTTTTTATTTATTTAAGCTCTTAATAAATTTAATTAATTGATTTTTATGTTATTTGATTTTAAAAATTTGTCATTTGATTTTCTATGTAGATCAAAACACAAAATCTAAGTAATAAAATTAAAAAAAACAATAAAAATACATATATTTAAGTATATATACACCATGTATTTCGTGAAGCTACATAAAATTATATTTTCCAGGGGACAGTGATGTGAATGGGACACATCCATCTACTTATATAATTAGAAATATATAAAAAATAACAAATCTTTGGAAATGATTTTTGAAACTATTTTTCATGTAAATTTTGAGAAAAGAGTCAACAGCAAAATAAAAAGAAATAAAAATTCAATTGGAAAGATCAAAACATTAGCTAAGTTTCGTATTTCAGTTAATAAGACATATTAGGTAGAAATTTATATGAAAATTAGTTATAGAAGTAACTTACCTATTCTTTACGTAATTGAACCACTGATTATTTATCATAAACTTTTTAAAAATATTCTGATCGAAGCAAAGTACTGGATATTTGATAATTTGTTATTAAAAAATTGAAAATCTATATATAAAACATAAATTTTAAGTAATATTTTAAATGGTAACATCAATAACACAAGGTCAATTCAAATAAAAGCATATATTTAAGTAATTATTTCTTTTATAATTTTTATTATTTCATTTTGGTAAATATATTTTTAAAATTAAGACGTTTGGCCAGATGTTCATTACTAGCGACTATTACTTAGCTTTAGTTGGGTCTGTTGCTTCTATTTTTAATGCCATGGGAAGAATTTTCTGGGGACAAATTATGGACAGATTTTCTTACAAGGTCCTACTAATAATTATATTATTTTTCATGTAATTGTTTTAATTATAATAGTTAAATGTAATTTGAAATAACTTATATTATATGATTTTGTTCACAGTGTATAAATAATTTAATAAAAATCGCCGCTCGTACATCTTTTTCACTATATATTTCGATAGCATCACTATCATCATCAGGTTACCTACATTCACGACGGATGAATAACTATACTATATTGATAATATATAAACAAATTATAAAATCTATAAATTTTAAATTATAAATAAAAGTTTTAAACAATTATTTTTAAAAAATAATTTTCAATAATCAATTATATTTAAACTTTTAAAATTATTTAAAAATATTATTTTAATTATTTTTTTTTAATTATTTAACATAACTATTATTAAAATACATCAACATACAAAAACTTAATTAAAAACATTCAACACACACGTATTCACTGCATTCTGCACATTGATTTTAGGATTAAAAGTTCTTATCAATAATGCTTCACATATCACACGCTCAAAACAATTATCAAAATTTTTTGATAAGATATTTTTCATAATTTAAAATTTATAGATTTTATAATTTGTTTATATATTATCAATATAGTATAGTCGTGATGTAGGTAACCTGATGATGATAGTGATGCTATCAAAATATATAGTGAAAAAGATGTACGAATGGCGATTTTTATTAATGAAATCTTTACCGTGTTTATTTAAATAATTTAATAGTTCATTATTGTAAAAGTGACTGCGATAAATTTTCCACGTCACAATTATCTATCAATGATATGTAATAAAAAGACATATTGTTTAAAGTGTGATTATTTCATTGAAGGATGTGATCTAAACAGTGTAATTGTAATAATCTTGAAAAAAATATTATTGTGTTGGTTGTTTGATTTGATTAACAAAAGGACACCAAGGAGTCAGACAGTGACACCGAATTGTACAAAATACCCAACAGGTGTAAAAGTCATTTGCCATGAGTAATACATATTTAATTATTATTTTAGTTACGCCAAAATAAATGTATCTTAATCAAAATATATATTTTTTGGTAGATGTAATCCCATATATATTCTCAGTCAAATTAATCAAGCAGCAATATTCAATAAAATAAAAATTCAATCAATATATATAACAAAAGAAGATGTAACAGTAAATAAATTGTTGGCAAAATAAGACAATGTGAATGTATAAAATTTTTTAAAAAATTGTAAACAAATAGAAAATTAACGATTATTAGGTTATCGTAAAAAATATTACATTAAAATTAAAAAAATCTTTATTTGGGGTATTGTAAAAAATAAGGGTTTCGACATTTAATCAACCCAAAATCGTGGATATAAAAGGGGAAAATATTTTAGTACAAGCAGTTTATTTATTAAGATTTATTTTCCATTTATATAAATTTGCATTTAAAAATGAAGTTTTCTTTATTAGATTGCGATTAGAAGCATAATTATAAATTCTACTATTTTGATGAGCACATTTTATTTGTGTTACTTAATTCCTAACAGTATTGGAGCTAGAGTCATGTTTTTCATATGGGTTTGTGGAATATTTGCTAATATTTGTGGAATATTTGCCGTGATGCCTGCAGTAACTGCTAAATTATTTGGTCTGAAAAAAGTGGTTACTATTTATGGACTTTTGTTTTCAGCCAATGTAAGTTGTATTATATGTGAGAATATAATTAAATAAATTAATTAAATAAATAATTAAATATTTAAAAGTTAAATAATATATATTGTGGATTGATGTGGTTTGCAAATTTCTTGTGCTTACATTGTCGACGTTGGATAAAAATTCTCGTGGAGATTTGTTTAAATATTGCAAATAAATTGGATTGTTTTTAAATTTAATAAATGGGTGTAATAGGTGACCAATTTTATTAAACCGCCAGAAAACTACGAATTTAAAACCGAAATTGAAGTTTTATGCAAAAATGTGAAAGATTTTTCGAGCTATTGGGTATTTCAGAAGAATACAGGAATTTTTAATGCAACCTTTTATGAAATAATGTTTCTATTGTAAATTTGAGTGAATTAAATTTTTGTGAATAATAATAATAATAATAATAATAATAATAATAATAATAATAATAATAATAATAATAATATTAATAAAAGTAAGAACCATAAAGCAAGGTACTAACAAAATAAATACCAACAACTAATTACTTACAACCAGGTATCAACAACCAGATTCTAACTACCACTTACCATCAACCAGATACCAACAACCAGATACTAACAACCAGATACCAATAACCAAGAATCAACCTATAATCATTAAGTAAGCAACTTCATACACTATTCTATTCATTAAGCATCATATTCTTTAGTATAGTGTCTATACATTAAATCCTGTACGCAATAAAAAATCAATCCACTAAAAATGATATTTCTTCAGTGTATTTTATCAAATGTTTTTTAAAGAAATACATTTTTTTATTTGTGTTAGAATTCAAAAATAGTTTTAACTAAATTTCAATTAGTGGTTATGAAAACTTTGTCTGATTAAGTAAAATGTAGTTTAAATTTAACAAAAAATAATAACTTTCCTCAAAGGAATTTAGCAAAAATTGTAAATTTTAAATAAGAATAATTGTCAACTCAGCCACTTTAAAATAATATAATACAACGTTGAAATGAATAATGACAATTAAAGTAAAATAATTTAAATATTTCAAAATTACAACGAAAGACATAAAATTCAAATATAAAAAGCAGTAAATTCTAATTTTTATTCGCAAAAAATCTGCTTAACGTCTTTCTTTGAATTGACGACTAACAACTAGTTAACACCTAATTAACATAATATTAAATTATTAATAAACAACTAACTAAATTATTGATAAAATTATGTTAATCAAACACAAAATATTTAAACGTTTTCTATTACGAGTAAGAAATAAATTGAATTTAAATTATAAAAACTTTTTTTCCAATTCACACTGATTATTTGTTCCACTGAATTTATTAAAAGAGAGCTTAAAGACTACAAATCAGTAATATATCGATGTTTTTTGATACTCATGAATTTTCGGCACTGCATTTTCAAGTGAATTTTAATTTCATTATATGTTTAAATCTAATTAAAATCAACCACTTTGAATAAACATTTTAAACTGATTAATCAATTAGTCAAGTCTTAAAATAAATTATTTTGTTAGATTTAAAATACATTTGATAGTACTTTGAATAAATTTTCAGGACTATTAAGAGATTAAATTAATTAATTAATTAAATAAAATTGTTATTTTCTAATAAAATTGTTGTTTAAAATGATTGTTAAATTCTCATACAAAATTTGTAATCGAGTCGAGATATACATTCGAAAAGCAACACAGGTATACATTGTCGAACCACTGGATAAGGTTTCATAAATTGCCATAGTGAGATCACTAGTGAGAATCATTAGAGTCCAGAACGACAATTGTATTTTGAATTTTTTTGGATTTTGATATAATCGATTCTGTGTTTTGGAAGTTAATTGGTTTTGGTTTTTGGGAAGTTGAGTTTTGTTTGAAATATACTTTTTGTGGCAAATATTTGGAAAATAAAGTTTTGAAGGTTTTTTCTAGATTTCGTTTAAAATGGTTATAATGACTCGAAGATATGATGATCGAACAACTACATTTTCTCTGGATGGTAGTTTATGTCAAGATGAATATGCAATGAAAGCTGTATGTCATGCAGACAAAATTAGGGATCGCAATACCGGGATCCCGGTATACCAGATCCCGGTATTCCAGGAAAAAATCAATAAAAATCAATACCGGTATTATATTTTTTAAAACCGGTATTTCGGTATCGGTATATCAAATTAATCCCATAATACAATCATGAAAGCTTTTAAAAATACTTTTACACATACACGAATAAAAGATAAAAATATTACAAAATTTCTAGAAAAACGAAATTATAGCTTTATTTACATTCGTAAAAGCTTTTTCATATTTAGAAAAGCTTTTTTATTCGCATGCAATCATAAATGTTATATTTTTGATACAACATAGCACATAAAAGTAGTTTTTTATTATTTATTTAGAGCGCATATATAATTAACTGAAAAAAATATTATTAACTGAAAAAAATAACTGTTTTAATAGTTTGTTGCATTATAATTTGAAGTAACATTTAAATAATTTTTAAAATATTTTTTAAGCATTTTAAAGTTATTGCGGCTTGCTGTGGGTAAGTATTTACACATTTTGCATTTTTCTTTGTATTTAGTGTAGAATTTTACAGCGCAAAAAATGGAAAATCTAATTTTTGAAGAAAAGAATAGTGAAAAAAATTCTGTATGGTTTTATTTCTTGCGTGAAAAAAAGGCCAATCGGGAAAATGTAAGCAATGTAAACACATAATTAAAACTCAAGGAGGAAGTACAAGTGGATTACGTACTCATCTAAAGACAATGCATAAAATTAATTTGTCTAAAAGAGACATATCTGGTTCAAGTGTTTCTAATACTGAAAACGTAACAGCCGGTTGTTCTCAAATAAGTACACCGGCATCAACTTGCGGAAAAATAACTAGCTATTTCGTTATAACAACGAAACTTTGTCAGTAGATTTAGCTCGTATGACAGCTGGCGATGGAATGCCTTTCAATATTTTTATTACATCGGAAGACATCAGAAAGGTTTAATTGCAAGGGGGTTTTCAAATATACCACAATCAAGTAACTCTATAAAAATTGTTATGAAGTACAGCAAGGAGATTCGCAGCCAGATGATTAAGGAATTTCCCTGTAGAATATTTCGTGGTGAAAGCTTCAGCTTAACATTTGATGAGTGGACGTCTATAAAAAACAGACGATATATAAATCTAAATGCAAAAAATTGCATAAAATTTTGGAACCTCGGACTGACTTGTATACATGGCTCACTACCAGCTGAAAAGTGCGTTGAACTTGTAGATAAAAATTTCAATTTATTCTTTATTATTAATTTTTGAATGTAAATGAATAACTTTATTTACTTTTAATGTACCAATTTTATTATTAATTTTTAATATAAATGAATTACTTTTTTTTAAATAAAGAATTTTTGTTTCGTTTTCTTAATAGCTGTTATGTGTTTTATTTTGAGAATTATTATTTTTTGGAATACCGATATTGATACCGGGATCTCGGTATCAATAAATTTCAATACCGAAATACCGGTATTATTTTTTTTGGTTTTTTTGCAATCCTTAGACAAAATTAGATAGAAAGCTTAACAGATCCATCAATTCTCGACACTGCAAAGGATTCGATAATCCAAATGATTCCCGATAAAGATGCTTGAACTTTAACTATTATCGACACAGGAATCGGAATGACAAAGACAGATTAGATTAACAATTTGAGAAAAATTGCAAGATCTTGAACTAAGGCATTCGTAAAAGCACTTCAGGCTGGAGTTGATATTTCAATGATAGGACAATTTGGTATGGGGTTCTAATCTTTTCACCAACTACAATCAAACCTATCTGGAGAATAAAAAATGGAAATGAATAAATTTTTGTAAATTTAATTTATTGTTGTCAAATTTAAATGGTATTAATTTATANTATTCTTATTTAAAATTTACAATTTTTGCTAAATTCCTTTGAGGAAAGTTATTATTTTTTGTTAAATTTAAACTACATTTTACTTAATCAGACAAAGTTTTCATAACCACTAATTGAAATTTAGTTAAAACTATTTTTGAATTCTAACACAAATAAAAAAATATTTCTTTAAAAACATTTGATAAAATACACTGAAGAAATATCATTTTTAGTTGATTGATTTGTAATTGTGTACATGATTTAATGTATAGACACTATACTAAAGAATATGATGCTTAGTGAATAGAATAGTGTATGAAGTTGCTTAATGATTATAGGTTGATTCTTGGTTATTGGTATCTGGTTTTATGTATCTGGTTGTTGGTATCTGGTTGATGGTAAGTGGTAGTTAGAACGTGGTTGTTGATACCTGGTTGTAAGTAATTAGTTGTTGGTATTTATTTTGTTAGTACATTGGTTTATAGTACTCTTTATTAATATAGTGACGATATTTAAATTGATATATTGTTTAAATATTGAAATTTTAATAATAAATATATATTTGAAAATAGCATGTTAGTTTTAATGATTTTTAATGAAAATGTTACTAATATTATTATTATAATTATTATTCACAAAAATTTTATTCATTCAAATTTACAATAAAAACATCCTTTGAAAATTATTTCAAAAAAATTTGCAGTAAAAATTCTCTTACATTATTTTTAATTATTTTAATTATTAAAATATTGGCAAATCTTTGAGGTTGTACTGTCAACCTAACTCAGAAAATAATTTTGGTTGAATAACATACAATCATTGAATTATTAAAATTATTAAGAAACTAAGAGATTATTATTTTTATCTCATCGCACTTGCTCAATAAAAGACCAATGACATTACAAGTTGTTATCAATTTGACAGGATCAAATTTCATCAAAACCAACTTTTATTAGCATTCCAAATTCCTTTTGTCTAGAGGAGCCAGGAGTGAAATTTATTACTAACTTACATGAGTAATATGTTGGGTGTGGGTAAAAATGATTTTTCAATGCATGTGAGTAGATTGATTGGCCACCGCTGGATCAGGCCACTGCTGGATCAAATACCTTTTAATGTAAGATTGACAAAGACATAACTAATAAGGAAATTAAGGACAATGGTCTTGAGCCTCTTAATTTCTATGGCATTCCCGGTATGTCATGGGCCTCAGCGCTTATGACATTAACGGAACCCATTGAACTTTTGCAGGACATGGAAATGTTTAATTTCTATGAAGGAGGGATACAGGGTGGGTTAACATTTGTTAACAAACATTATGTTGTAAGTTCTGAAAACACAGAAATCTTGTACATAGATATTAACAACTTGTATGGTTGGGCCTTAAGCCAAAGGCTTCCGGATGATGTATTGAATGAATGTATGAATGAGGATTTTGAAAATCTTCCATATGGGTATATTATGGAAGTAGATATCGATATTCCAGAAAGTTTGCATGATTTTATGAATGGTTTTTCGATTGCTCCTGAAATAATGTGCCCGCCTAATTCAAAAGTTGAGAAGCTGACGCTCACACATGGCCGAGAAGAACCCATGTTCGTCATTGAGGCTTCTCAAGATGTATATAGAATTGGGGCTATTATTAATAAAGTACATAGAGCTATTAAATTTTCGCATGCACCCATTTTTAAAGATTATATTAAAGATTACAGACTTACGCGCTAAATTTCCACGTGTGAATTATATAGGGATAAATCGGCTGAGAATCTGAAAAAAAAACGGATGAAATTTGAGGCTATGCAATTCAGCTGAAAAGATGATTGTATATACATCAAAACCGACTTCAGAAAAATCTATCAAAATTGATGATGACGGCTCATCTGGATAAAGATTCTATATGTTTAGAGACGGGCCTAGCTACATTGGTCCAACAGTGTTAGACCTGTCTAAACTACGGATGTACCAGCTTCAGTATCTGGAATTGGCCTAAATATAGGAACAAATTTAATTGTCTATAAATATCGTTGCAGTGAACTCTGACTCTTTTTCTTTGAGGTTAGGTATTTTAAGCTTGACACTCTTTTGCCGGCAATGATCGTACAATCTTTTAGATACTAGCATCTATGACCCAACATCCCTTATAGTCGAGAAACCGTGATATCTGTGATAGGGAAATTTATAGATGAAAGTAAAGGTTTAGGGTATAAGGAGTGGTTTTCCTAAGACCCAAGTGTTATAGTTTGGTTAGGGCCAAAGATAATTTCAAAGCATAGGGTAGTCTAATTGATAGGGACTGAAATTGTGCACCAGCCATATTTCAAATGCTACAATAACAACGTAGTATATTCTGTGCCACAAAGTATGATAGGGACGCGGAACCACCAATTATACACTTTTAAGAACAATAAAATAGCCTTGTCAAACAACGATGACAAACGATTATGGGAGGGGGAAAAGTCTAGTCTCGTATTTGGGAATTATTTATGAATAGATGCCTTAGATGTTGATCAAGTAATTTCAGAAATTGGTCCACTATTCGGAGGTCTAAGTCCAGATTTCAATGATGATGACAATGATGCCAATGATGACAATGATATTGATATAGATGACGTATTGTTATCGAATTGATCTGTGATTTAATATATCTTTTAATGCCTTAATTTTTTATGATTTTTATGAAAACTAATAATAATTTTGTATATCTTAGTAATAATAATAATAATAATAATAATAATAATAATAATAATAATAATAATAATAATAATAATAATAATAATAATAATAATAATAATAATAATAATAATTATTTATATAATAATAATAATATTAATAATAATATACCATGTTAGATGTAAGCAGTACCCATTGTGAGTTGTTGAGCGTGGCCAGTACCCTTGCGAGCAATACCCATAAAGGGACAGTATATTTTGAGGGATAAACTCGGAGTATTTATATTATTAATAATAATAATTATTATAATCCCTGTGCGTTATAACCCTTTCAAAGACCTTTAAAACGAGTTATCAAATAATAATATCTCTTGGCGGGAACTCTCGAATTTCAAATTAAAAAAAACCTTTACCTTAAAAATTTGACTTTGAAAAGAATTTTAAAATGTCCCCGGGGAAGGGATGGGGATGGGTATGTGATCCAGCGGACCCCTGATCTAGTGGACCCCTATCTATCTATTAAATTCAAGCAATCTTTTTTTTCTGACCCCCAACAATGTACAACGTTAAATGTAAAAACAGCGTATCTATCGTTTGATGCAAGATTAATTATGATAACAGCTAATTGAATGTTTCTTTCATCTTGGTCGTGTCTATTGTGCAAAGTTCAAGATTTTCATTTAGTAAAGTCTTATCGTGATGATGCCAATCTGTTAAAATTCTCATCTTCATTCCAGTAGATGACGTTTTGCAGCTTTTAATGAATTAGTTATTAAAAACACAGCGTCTTGTATTTGAAATTCAGTTTATTTTTTTATTTTATTATTATTATGTACTTGAACATTTTGTTATTTGATAAAATTAAATGAATTTCATTTATTTTGTATTGTATATCCGTTTTATTATAAAAATAAAATAAATTTATAAACCATTTAGGCAATTTCTGGAATTTTTGAGCTTAACTACCAGTATTTTGTTATCAAGAGATAAATTATTTGGGAATTTTTGAAATTGGTGCTGGAATGACTTCTATTGGTAATTTCCATATAAATGTTTTATACTTTTAATTTTTATCAAAACTAATAATTAATTTTAAATGAAATATTTCATAAATTTGGAATTAGTTTTTCTACTAAGAAAATATATTAACTAAATTTAAATATTTATTTTAATGAAAATTTCGTGTCATAATGTAATAAGGAAAGAATTCTCGACTATAAGATAGTCTTGTCATTCTATCTTATAGTCGAAAAATTTCATGTCATTAAATACTTTATTCGCAGCAAAATGCTTAAATTATCACTTTATTGTTTTAAACAATTAAGACAATTAAGACAATTAATCAAACATGTATATTATAATGAAAGTTGATATAACATGATATTTGTAAGATAATAAAAGGGATTTTTTTGATAATGTCACATTAGGAAATATTTCTCAGGCCAAAAATTATGAAAATGCTGAAAATTATAAAAATGTTTAAAATAATGAAAATGTTTCTGAAAATAATTATGAAAATGTTCCTAATAATAATATAATAATAATAATAATAATAATAATAATAATAATAATATAATAATAATAATAATAATGATAATAATTTTATGATTTCATACTCTGATAATATATTATTACAAAAAATTATATAGATTTCCGATTATTATTCCGTTTTATAATTATTATGCAATAAAAACGGCTTAAGATTTGTAATAATGACATTAAATATAATGCAATATTTTATGACTATTAATATTTAAATCTATTAATATATTTGATAATTCATCAGGTAATTTATACCCACGCTACTGCATGTCATCAAATGATCATACAAATATATGCCATAAAAATATGAAAAAATCTTACGGTCAAAGATTCTATGGCATCACTACTTTATATGTCCAATATGCGAGACATCCCACAGCATTAATATATAGAGTTTTATATATTCACAAATCACATTTAAATTTGTTTCTCTTAAATAAAAAGAACTTGTTTATCAAAATACACAAAAAAATACAACACATATACCACAAAACACATAAATACGAAATTTATAAATAATAATTATAATACAAAACATGTAAATAATACTAATCTAAATACGAATCTAAATAATAAAATAAATAATATTCTGGTTGCGGGGTTAATAAATTAAATGAGGAAATAGAAAAATTCCGATATTTGGGAGCGGATGGGTGTGGTTGTTTAGGATAAAAGAGATCGATTTTATATACAAAACTTACCCATATGAATAGGCTAGATGGACATAGTTACATCCCCACACCATCGGCTTTATATGTTGAAAAAGCAATAGGAAACGTCAAAAACACCGATCACATGTGCTTTATATATAATATTTTAGCACTTTTAAAACGTAATGTTGTACATATAAATAGAAATAGAGTTACTTCCTATGAAATTTATCTTGACGATTAAAATTTTGACCCCTTGCGATTGTCTAATTAAATTATTCGATATCCTTTAATTTGAAAGGAAAAATAGTGATTAAAATTTATCAATAAATTTTTTAACTTATAGAAAGACCCCAGCTAAACATCAAGATATAAATTATATTCCACATCATCCTCAAATAGATATCATTCACCGATCTAAGGTTATAGGTGGTAAACCCATATACTTACTTTTATTGGAAGACGGTGATAATTTCCATTATATAGCAGTTTTTAATTACAAAATTAATGAATTCACACCCCAGTAGCCCCTGCCACATGTGGATTAGAGTAAATTTGTGTCCTCATTGTTTCAATGGTTTTTGACATGAAAAGACATTTAACGTACATGTTGCACTTTGCAGTAAGAACCAGATAGGTTCTACTTTATATACACTTCCGAAAGAGAAAAATTTAATATTCCAAAATTATGCGAAGACCATAACCCCGTCATTCGTTTTATATGACGATTTTGAGACAATTTTACCCGAGGATATCACCCATCACCAAAAAACACACGCCTATAACAGCAGACATGTTACTAATTAGTAATTATAATAACACAAAATTTTATTATGAGTGTAGTAGATTGTTGTATTTTTGTCGTTATGTTTATTTTCAACAATAACTTAATTAAGTTTCGTTTTTTCTTTTGAACATAATCGTTTCCGTGGCGTCGGGGAAATTAGATTTAAAAAACTATATAGCGATAATTTACTACGGTAAATTATCGCTATAGTAAAATGACAGATAAAATATTAAAATAAAATCGANATTAATGAATTCACACCCCAGTAGCCCCTGCCACATGTGGATTAGAGTAAATTTGTGTCCTCATTGTTTCAATGGTTTTTGACATGAAAAGACATTTAACGTACATGTTGCACTTTGCAGTAAGAACCAGATAGGTTCTACTTTATATACACTTCCGAAAGAGAAAAATTTAATATTCCAAAATTATGCGAAGACCATAACCCCGTCATTCGTTTTATATGACGATTTTGAGACAATTTTACCCGAGGATATCACCCATCACCAAAAACACACGCCTATAACAGCAGACATGTTACTAATTAGTAATTATAATAACACAAAATTTTATTATGAGTGTAGTAGATTGTTGTATTTTTGTCGTTATGTTTATTTTCAACAATAACTTAATTAAGTTTCGTTTTTTCTTTTGAACATAATCGTTTCCGTGGCGTCGGGGAAATTAGATTTAAAAAACTATATAGCGATAATTTACTACGGTAAATTATCGCTATAGTAAAATGACAGATAAAATATTAAAATAAAATCGATTGAAAATTTGCAAAAGAAACAGAAGTTAAATAAAGATTTCAACGACAGAATTACCTGGAAATGATAAACAATTATTAAAGAAAGTTAAACATTATTGAAGATCGCCCTTAAAGAAAATTAAAATATCCAAAGAAAACTACATTCCAATAGACGGTTCAAATCCAATTATTTGAAATAAAAGAAAATAATATTAATAAAGGTCGTTTTTAAAGAAAATCAAATAATTCAAAGAAAGTATATTCCAAACAGCGGCTCGAATCGAAACTTTCTTAATAGAGAATATAGTATTTTAAAGTATTTTCCTTTATAGTTAATAAAAGTTATTGTTAATCACGTCATTTATCGTTAATATTTTTAATTATTGAATATTTGTAGACCCACGTTTAAAAACATTTGTTAGTAACATACACGCAACCCGATTGTCCCGCCACATTTTTTTATCGGTGACTATCGGGCTCTTCAAATCTCCTCTCACACACACGCACCTACTAACACAAATATAATATATGCTTATAACCAATATATACCAGCATACTTATACGTACAAACACACGAATGATTGGGAATAATTGTGTTTTGTCTTTCTTGCGTAAAGTGGAGGAAATTGCTGTCACAATTGTCTTGCCATATTACGAAATGAATTGGCGAAAACCTATCCAATCCTTATCTTTCGCCAAAGAGTGTGCCTTTCGAGAATCCAGGACCTGTTATTTTTGTAGGAAATTTATTCGCAAGAAACTTAGGGACCATTGTCACATCTCAGTCAAGTTTTAAGGTGCTGCTTGTAGGAAATATAATGTGTCTCTACGAATTCAGAAACAGTTACCTGTTGTTTTCACAACTTGATGGGGTATGACCTCCATCATATTTTAAAGTACAGTCTTAATAATTTTCCTTCTTGGGAATTAAATATTATTCCGACCACTACTGAAAAATTCATCTCCCTCATCGCGTATATTAACAAATTGCCTGTTCGTTTTATTGACAGCATGCAATTTGTTAATTGATCTCTAGCAAAAGCGGTTAAGACTCTTTCCAATCTGCCTTTAACTTCTTCTGTTTTTGATGGCGAAATTGTTCGAGCCAAAGGTATCTTTCCGTATGACTTCGCTACATCGTTTGAGGTTCTGGAATCGACTCTTGAACTACCTCCTATCTGGGGATTCAGTGTCTAATAATGATTATGCATTAGCCCAAGTTATTTAGACTCAGCAAAATTGCAACAATATGTTAGACTATATGTTAACTTACCTCAAACTAGACGTGTTTCTCCTTACAGATTATTTTCAGCAATTCCGTGAAAAGGCCCCTTGCTTACAATGGTCTTGAGCCTCTTAATTTCTATGGAATTCCCGGTATGTCATGGGCCTCAGAGCTCATGACATTTGTAATGTACAGCTATTTTTGTTAATATTTTAGTATTCACAATTAGGAATTGTGTATACTAAAATATAAAATACCACCATCTGGGAAATCCAGATTTTTAAAAAAAAAATAAAAAATAATAAAAAATTGAAAATTAAAAAGAAATCAATATCGTGTGGTATTTGAGACTACGTTTTATGAACTACAATTTTTTGAACGACAATTGAACAACGATTTACGAAATACAATTTTGGAACTACAATATTCT
>CAUHTR010007588.1:0-32233 GCA_959609185.1 Schmidtea polychroa | reverse complement strand
TATGAAAATGTTCCTGAATAATAATAATAATAATAATAATAATAATAATAATAATAATAATAATAATAATAATGATAATAATATTTATGATTTCATACCTCTGATAATAATATTATTACAAACAATTATATAGATATTCCGATTATTATTCCGTTTTATACAGGGTGGGTTAACATTTGTTAACAAACATTATGTTGCAAGTTCTGAAGACACAGAAATCTTGTACATTAATAACAACAACTTGTATGGTTAGGCCTTAAGCCAAAAGCTTGTGTATGCTAACTTTGTATGGAACTATGATGATCTTGATTGTGTTGAATGAATGTATGAATGATGATATTGAAATCCTTCCATATGGGTATACTATGGAAGTGGATATTGATATCCCTGATTGTTTGCATGATTTTTTGAATGATTTTTCGATTGCTCCAGAAATATTGTGCCCACCAAAATCGAAAGTTGAGAAGCTGATGCTCACGCATTGGCCGAAGAAAAACCATGTTCTACATTGGATGCTTCTCAAGCTGTACATAGAATTGGGGGCTATTATTAATAAAGTACATAGAGCTATTAAATTTTCGCATGCACCCATTTTTAAAGATTATAGGAGTGGGTTTTCCTAAGACCCAGGTATTATAGTTTGTTGGGGGCCAAAGATAATTTAAAAGCAAAGGGAGTCGATTGATAGGGACTGAAATTGGACACCAATCATACTTGGACTGTTACAATACCAATGTAGTAGTTTCTGTGCCACAAACTAGAATAGGGACGCGCAACCACCAGCTTCTTACGTTTAAAAATACCAAGATTGCCTTGTCAAACAACGACGACAAACGATTACGGGTTGGGAAAAATTCTAGTCTCGCATTTGAGCATTATTTAGAAATAGATGCCTTAGATGTTGGTCAAGTATTTTCAGAAATTGGTCCACTATTCGGAGGTCTAAGTCCAGATTTCAATGATGATGACAATGATATTGATATAGATGACGTATTGTTATCGAATTGACCTGTGATTTAATAGATCTTTTGATGTCTTATTTTATTATCATTTTTATGATGTGAAAACTAATATTAATTTTGTAAATTTTAATAATAATAATAATAATAATAATAATAATAATAATAATAATAATAATAATAATAATAATAATAATAATAATAATAATAATAATAATAATAATAATAATATTAATATTAATAATAATGATGAAATAATGAAAATAATAATAATAATAATAATAATAATAATAATAATAATAATAATAATAATAATAATAATAATAATAATAATAATAATAATAATAATAATAATAATAATAATAATAATTGTTTAATCGTCCTTGGTCCTTATTATAATCATCCGCGTTTCTCGACGGAGCAACTCGTACACTTCATCGGCCACCTCATAATCTGACAGACAAATGGAACCTGTATCATTAGCTGCGGTAATTTTCCTGACTTGAAATTTCTCAATATCTGCCTCATTTGCTGGGGAGGACCACTCTTTTCAAATTGATTCATAATACTCGTTACACAATTGTCGAAACTTTGATCTGAAAATATGTAATCTGACGAATCGGATCTAAAATCCAGCCGCAGCAATCCACCAAATAAATTTGATACTAGTTGGCCAAAAACACTATTTATGTTATCAGGATCTCTTGGAGTCATGAAAAAGGAATCATCAGTTTCGTTTGTAGTATTTCCAACAGGAACATGACGAATAATATGAAAAACATCATCATTTTTTTCCATTGAGTTATCAGTTTCAATTCTTTCAATAAATCCATCCTTGCACGTCACAGATTTACCATCTTGAGATATGTGAACGTCCCTGTTGCATTGAAGAGCATAGTAATTAGCGTTATTAATTGAATTCATTGAAGAAAATCCGAATATCAATTTTATTAAAATCAAATAGACATCAAAATCCCAAAATTCGATGTAAAACCATATATTTTCAAAAGAACAGGAATTCAAATCCAACAATCAACTTCTCGAGAACATAAAGCCACAAAGCAAAATTCAAATCACTAGCAATCTCAGAAAACCAAAAAAACTTTGACTAAATTCCACAAACATGTCCGCGTCTGTGTGCGCACACAAAGGCCTCCAAAAACCAGTACAAAGCGCACACAGATGCGAGAATCGACAATTAATCAATAATAATAATAATAATAATAATAATAATAATAATAATAATAATAATAATAATAATAATAATAATAATAATAATAATAATAATAATAATAATAATAATATTAATAATATTAATATTAAAATACCCTTGCGACATGTTAAGAGTGATCAGTACCCTTACGACTAATACACATAGGGGTACAAAATATCTTGTCGGATAAACTCGGAGTATATATACATATATTAATAATAATAATTCATGTGCGTTATAACCCTTTCAAAGACCTTTAAAACGAGTTATCAAATATTTGACCTTGTCCTACATATTTCACTTTGTAAAGAATTTTAAAAAAAAATTCCCTTAAAAGGGCAGGTATGTGATCCAGTGGTGCCCTATCTATCTACTGTGTTTCTTTTAAATATTCCATCGCTATGTAGAAGCTGAAACCAAGTTATATACTTCCTGAATAATTTCAAAAAAATCAAATATTTCCTCTATAATTTTTGTGGCACCAATTACGACTAAATTCAAAGTATGAGCATTACAAGTGACAAAGAGTGCACTTGGATTTATGGTTAAGATGCGCTTTTGAAGACCAACATTTTTGCCTCGCATATTTGCTACATTACCGTAATCTTGATCCCTTATATTTTCAAATCTAACTCATAATATGACAATTTTTCTAATAAGAAAAATATATAATCCTTCCCTGGTAGTATAAAAATCCAAAAAAATTCACATATGTCGATTTGTCTCTCTGAAGTATAAATAAATGTAATTTATTCTGTATGACTTATGTCTGGTGTACAGTGAAGCTAATAATTGTATAATTTCATTTTTTGAAATGTTTTCCTAAGTAATGTGACATGAGTTCTAATTTCCTGTGATTTTTTAATATTACGTAAATTATCTAATATAACAAAGTCAAATTTAGCGATCAATATCATAGATTTTAAAAAATTACCATTACACTATACTATATATACACTAAGCTATACGGCTGCTCTTTATACGGCTTTTCGCTATAACGGCCTACTTTAATTACGGCACTTTTTCGATTTACGGCCTAAAATGTTTCGTTATACGGCCAAAAATCCTATTGAATTTATATGGAATTGTATCAAAATGTATTTGATTCGTTATGCGGCGTTTTGCTTTGCGGCCAACTTTCCTGGAACGTATCTAGGCCGTAAAGCGAGGTATGAGTGTATTCCATTCATATACTTGCGAATTTGTTCCTCTAAAAGCCAGACATGCACAATTGCAATCATTCTTTTAACTATAGCCTTGCAGCACTTCGTTTACATTTCAAATAAAATTTTGTTGTATGTTGTCAATTGTGCATTTTTTATCTAATCGTAATTTTAATTCACACCATTTCGACGAAGCACATTTCGAAACATTTGCATCGTTTGGTAAATGCACAGATGGTTTGCCAAACTACGCTGATTTAATTAAAATATTTTATAATATTGTACGAGGCAATTTCGCTACTAAAGTATATAATATAAATTCTTTTTAAGCTGTATTATCGTTTTTCAAATTGAAATTTCATTATTTATTTTTGATCAACGAATATAACCCAGTGAAAGCGCTTCCTTAATTGGCCGCCCACGTGCCCCTTATCAGGACCGCTACTGCCGTTTTACGTATTGTTATTTAAATGTATTGCATTTTTTAAAATTTTTATTATCTAACTCCAGTCACATTTCTATACCATAATTTGAAACAGAATGAGTATTTTCCTTTTAAGAATATATAAATCGAGTTGTTTTAATGTATATGTAACGTGCAGATATGTAATAAGTAAATTTATATACGCAAATTTATATTTATAACGATAGCGAATAACATCGAAATAAATCCTCAATCCAGGATTATTTATATGCCAAGTATCTACCAAAATATGTTCATTACCATAAAATTTTTAGAAGCTTTAATATTTGATAATGAAAACTCGTATTTAGGCCAGAAAACGCCTCATCATCAACCTTTAAATCTTTCAAAATAATTAATAATTAATTGATTTAATTGTTAATTTTTTCAGCTCTTATATTAACATTTCTACACGAACGGATTGATCTCTAAATTTGAAATATATTCAGTTTTTGACAACGAAGAAAAATTTATATTTGTTAAAATGTTGTAATAATATATTATTTTATAGAGTTCAATTTGTTATATAAATCTTTTTAAAAGGAGAAATTTTTCAAAAATAATATAACAATTGTAAATTAATTTTTGTTTTTTAAAGAGTTATAAATACTGAGTTTTTCTAGCGTAGCAATTGGAAAGGTGGTAAAGGATGTACAAATAGTGAGTACAAATAGAATGAAAACAAATTAGTTGTGGTAAAAACAAGTAAATAATTACTTAAAATAATAATTTGTAAAGCAATTGCTATAGTCCTTACCAGGCGCAACTCATGGTTTGAAATCGTGGGGTGCTGAATGATTTATGTAGATATATAAAGAGCTGTCTGTAAAATATTGTAACCACGTGAGCACTTGCATAAAAAAATTAAAAGATGGAATAAGAATGCAGAAACAGTGCTATGAGCAGTGCCGTGTTGCACACATATACGTGGGTTTTTTTTCACTTTTAAAATGTAAAAATTGTAAAATGTGATATATAAAAATAATTGTTTTGTTAAAATATTTATGGTATTAGTTATCATATGGTTTACATCACTAACATGTGTAAACTAAAAATGTGAAAAAAACACCGGTTATATTATTTCTTAAGCGTTATACTGTTCGCAATTTTATAATCTCCCGGGTAAGAGGTTGTAAAAGTTGGCAACCCTAATATAAATATATATATATATATATATATATATATATATATATATATATATATATACACACCTAATTCTGTTTTTACGCGATAGATACGTTCCCCGAAAATGCGCGTAAAAAAAAATCGCGTAAAAAAAGATATGGTGTCCATATAAAAGTGGAGGATTGGTTCTCCATTTCCAAAATCAACTAAAATAATGTGATTAAAGTATACAAATTCATGGGTATTAGGAGGTTCATCCTGTAAAACATTAAAATCAGTTTTTGTTTCCATAAATTTTATTTCAATAAATATCAAAATCAAATTATATCTTCTTTAATCTTTCTTATTTAAACAAATTTTCTACGAAGATATTTTTAATTAAAATATCTTCTTATTTTGTTTTTTTAAAAATTAATCTAAACTTTAAAATTTTCAATTTAAAAACTTCTTCATCATAAAACTTCCTCATATCCCCCTTCTTAAGAAATTTTTAAGTTTTTCCACATTTCTTTCGATCCTTTTTCCATCTTCATTTCTTAAGATGTATCGTCTGTCATGCACTTTCTCTATCACTTTGTACGGACCTTCATACCTGTCCTGGCCTTTGTGGCGTGTTTCTACTTTTACTAATACTTCTTCTCCTACATTGAATTTTCTCCTTGTTTGTTCTTCTAGTTCTTCCTTTATCGGTATTTCTTTGGACCCGTACCATTTTTCCCTGCTAATCTTTTTTCCAAAAACTATCTCTGCCGGGCTTTTCCCTGTCGTTTTTTGTTTGGTTGCATTTAAAGTGAATTCGACTTCTGGTAATATCTCTGCCCAATCCGTCTTCTTTCTATCCTGTAAAGTAGCATTTATCAAATCCCGTATTGTCCTGAATTGTCTTTCTATCTGACCGTTTGTTTGGTGATGGTATGGACTCGAAAAACATAATTTAATATCTAGCATCTTTGTGAATTCTCTCATCATTCCTGATTCAAACGCCTTTCCGCAATCAACTCTTATCTCCTTTGGGAATCCAAATCTTAAAATCCACTTTTCTAAAATCGTTTTCTTTATTGTTTCTTCGTCTTGTTTTGTTATCGCTGTCAAGACTTGATACTTACTATACTGATCTATTATGCCCAATATATACTTCTTACGTCCTTTTGTTTCTGCCAACGGTCCACATATATCCACGAATATAATTTCGAACATTTCCTTCGAATCTTGTCTTTTTACTGGTTCTTTCGTTGTTATTGTTAAAGCCTTGGTTTTTTGACAAATCTCACAACTTCGAACAATCTCCTGAATCTTACTCCACAGGTGTTTTCCAACATATCTATCTTTCATATAATCGGCTATCTTCTCGACTCCAGCATGACACAATAGTCTATGTATTTCCTTTATTGTTTCTTGTAACTCATTTTCAGGTATCATCGTTTTCTTTCGTACTTCTTCTACAATTCCATGTTGGATGTTGCTTCTTCCCTCTTCTCTGATCGAGTCTAGTAATCTTGTTTTTATCTTTCCTTTCTTAGCTTCTTCGTGGGCCATTTGACATTGAACACACGTGTCACATTTAGTTCTCGACACCATGTCTGCATTTTGGTGATTAATACCCTTTCTGTATTCTACTCTTATATCTAAACTGCTCAAATAATTGATCCATGTTTGGAATTGTGAAGTAATCGGCTTCTTGGTTGTCATCATAAACGTGATTGCCTTGTGGTCTGTCCTGAGCGTGAATCTTCTTCCGTAGAGATAGTGCTTAAAATGAATGCAAAAATAATATACCGCCAATAGTTCCTTTCTTGTAATACAATATCCTTTCTCGTGGCTCGTCATCAAGTGTGATCCATACGCAATTACTCTTTCCTTTCCATCTTTATCTCTTTGTGAAAGTACTGCTCCAATGGTATCGAAACTAGCGTCGGTATCTAAAATGAACTCCTTTTTCAGATCCGGAAAACATAAGATTGGCGCCATCGTGAGTGCTAATTTCAATCCCTCAAACACGCTATTCGTTCCTTCACTCCATTCTAATTTTTTGTTACTTGGTCCGCTACATAATTGTTCTAACATCCTTGCCTTCTTTGCATAATCACTGATGAATCTTCTATAATAATTGCAAATACCTAAAAAGCTTGGGAGTTTCTTTACGCAATTAGGCTTCCCAAAGTTCTGTATGGCCTGAATTTTAGATGGATCTGTCTGTACTCCTTCCTTGCTGATTATGTGTCCTAAGAATCTGATTTCTTCCTTTATTATTTGGCATTTTTCTGGATTAATCCTTAGGCCTGCTTCCTCAATCGCCTTTAACACTTCTCCGAGTATTGTATAGTGTTTCTCTTTACTGCTTGAATAAATCAAGATGTCGTCCAAATACACCATTGCTCCCTTTATTTTGCCTAATACTTTTGTCATCATTTCTTGGAACGTACCTGGTGCTGCTGCAATTCCAAACGGCATTCTGTTGAAACAATATTGTCCGTTCTTTGTTGAGAAAGCTGTTTTCTCCTGTGATTCTTCTTCTAGTTCCACTTGGTAATATGCATTACCTAGATCGATTGAGCTGAAAAAGACGGATCCTCCTAACAAATCCAACATCTCGTCTATGTTTGGCATTGGAAATGCCTGCCTCTCTGTTACCGCGTTCAGCTGTCTAAAGTCCAAGCATAGTCTAATATCCTTTTTCTCTTTTTTCCATACACATATTAGCGGTGTATTCCATGGAGAGTTACATTTCCGTATAATTCTATTTTCGTACAAATTTTGTATTGCTTCTTCAATCTTTGATTCCAAATTTAGTGGTTGGCGATATGGTTTTATGTTTATCGGCTCACCTCTTGTAACTATCTTGTGTTTTACCAAATGTGTGCGACCCACATCCCATTTATCTGCCATAAACACGTTTCCACTGTTTGTTATAATTTCCTTTAATTTGCTATCTTCATTGATCTTTAACTGCTCCAACGCTCGTATCAATCGTTCTTCATCCTTTATTTTTCTGCCAAATTTTGCTTCAATGTTACAAATATAGTTCTTGTCTTTTTCAGTAGACTCGATATCTTTAATTTTTAACAGTCTAAATCCAAATGTTTCTTGTAATTCGATTCCTCCAATCACATCTGGTGTCACTTTCTCCGCCACAATGAATATAACTATAATGAATATAAGCAATCTTTCGGTGATTGCGTCCGTGTTTACCGCTGCCACCATATTAGGAGGTTCATCCTGTAAAACATTAAAATCAGTTTTTGTTTCCATAAATTTTATTTCAATAAATATCAAAATCAAATTATATCTTCTTTAATCTTTCTTATTTAAACAAATTTTCTACGAAGATATTTTTAATTAAAATATCTTCTTATTTTGTTTTTTTAAAAATTAATCTAAACTTTAAAATTTTCAATTTAAAAATTTCTTCATCATAAAACTTCCGCATAATGGGTTTTACGTGTTTTATACACTTTCTATTTATTTAAATATATATTTATGAATAAAATAACGACAAACGAAAAAAAATACTAATTTAACAAAAAAAATTCATTATTTAACAAAAAAATCACAAAAAATTCATTTTAGTAAAACAAAAAGTGGCAAAATATATCATTAAACATATTTTTTAATTGTTGTCACTTCCTGATGATATACATATTCGTTTACGTGAGACTTGAACGCCACAATCACTGTCATCACTAGAAATATTTTCCACTTCATTTTCATGTTGAAGTGGTGTTGATGATTTAGCGGTTCTAGTCAAAAATTCAGTAATCAATTGTTGTGGTCTGGGTTTGATAATGCTGTTATGTAATTCGCGATAATTTCCCATTAATAATTTCACGTCACGTTGAAATTTCGGAGCTCTTTCCTCAATAGGATCATGCTTGCCAAAATGATCGCTTAATTTAGCTGCTAGTTAATTAGATCTGCGGTGAGGGTAGGAACCTCTACGTCGTCATCTTCGCTAATTTCTTGCACTTCGGGTGTCTCGAGCGCAAAAGCAATGATTTCACCACTGCTAAGTACCGTATCCACTAATAGTTCTTCTATATCTGCAGACGATAGATCATCAAAACCTTCTCCGCCTACTTCATGAGCTAAGGCTATGATATTGCTAAACTCGACTGCAATAGAAGGTATCGGATCTTTATTTTTGACGCATTCCGGCCAAAGGGACTTCCAACATGCGTTTAAAGTTGATGGTTTTAGTTCGGATAGCGCTAATCCAGCATGTTTGATGCAGTCATTAATAGAAAATTTCTTCCACGTGTCCATAACTTTTAAATTGTTATCATTCATTAATTGATCTAACATATACCGGAATGTTTGCTTAACATAATGGGTTTTAAAGGTTGCTATTATTCCTTGATCCAGTGGTTGTATCAACGAAGTAGTATTGGGTGGTAAAAAACAAAATTCGACATTTGGATGCTCCATATGGGGATGACCTGGTGCGTTGTCTATAATCAACAGAACCTTGAATTCAAGACCTTTATCGCTCATATAGCGGCGAACTTCTGGAACAAAATTTTTGAGGAACCACTCCTTAAAAGTCTCAGTTGTCACCCAAGCTTTTTTATTAGCTGTCCAGTGAACTGGCAATGTACTGAAATTTACACCTTTCATTGACCGTGGTTTTAGAGCTCGATTTACAAGTAAAGGTTTTAGCATTCGATCTCCTGAAACGTTAGAACAAAATAAAAAGGTCACACGATCCTTGGCTACTTTAAACCCACTTGCAATTTTTGGGGATTTAGCTACGTATGTTCTGCTCGGCATTCGTTTCCAGAAAAGGCCGGTTTCATCTGCATTCCATACCTGATCAGCAGTGTAGCCACCTTCTTCAATTATTTTAGCCAATTTTTAGGGAAATTCTTTGGCTGCTACCTCATTTGCAGATGCAATTTCACCCCTAATTTTTATATTATGCAGCGCGTGCCTTTGCAGATAACCTGTCATCCAACCTGTACTTGCAGAAAATTCAAATTTTTTATCTCTCTGGCCTGATGTTTGTGGTTCCATTTCTTTCATCTGCTTATAGATCCGTAATGCCATCTGCTTTATGTCATTTCCGCCAACTGGTATTCGTTTTTGTGAGCAATCCTCCATCCATATTACAAGAGCCTTCTCCATTTTCTCTGTTACAATGTCTCTTGTGTATGATGATGTATGAGCACTCATATTTGTTCCAGCAATCACAGATTTTCTGATAGCTTCTTCATTTTTTTTATTGTTCTTATGGTAGATTCTTTTAAATTAAAATATTTTCCTACAGAAGTGGCACCTTCTCCAGTCTATCCAAAATTTTGATTTTAACTTCCAAAGAAATAGCTTTTCTATTCGTTTGTTTTTTAGCTGACATTGTTAATTGTAATGAGGTCCCTATAAAAATAATTTATATGCAGGTAATAAATAAATGCACTTCAAATTATAAATTACCGTTAATTGAATTCAGGAATTGTATAAATCTCTTGGTAAAATCTTCAAACGCAATTGATACCAAATTTGGATTGGTATTTTATACTAAAACACCTATTATAACTTAAAAAAATTCAAATGTTTTAGAAAAATAAAGGTACACGTGAATGTAAATATTTTAGTTTTCTCACCTCAGAATTTTGATTATTGTACATACATTAAAATAGAAATTGTTTTAAACCTAAACTACAAATTAGCAGTAAACTATAAAGAATTATGTACATACATGTACATACATGTTTTTTCTTGTTAAAAAATGAATATTTTTTAATCGCGTTAAATCAAATCAAATCGCGTAAAAACAGAACGAAATAATTTTTTTGAATCGCGTTAAATCAAATTCGCGTAAAAAAAGTTCGCGTAAAAACAGAATTAGGTATAAATTTATATATAAATTTTGTTGATTTCGCATTTAAGAATTGTAATTTGTGGGGTGATTTCTTGTTCTTAAAAAGTACAATTCTATTTTTAGATTCCCAGGGTCTGTTTTCAGGTTGGTATCTGTGTATCATCCTAACTCCGAGAATGAAGTTCGGTAAAATATTTATGATGTTTTCGGAATTGCTTTTCTTTTTTGTATTTCGATAAAATAAATTGAAAGGTTTGTGTTTGTGCATTGATTACTTATTTGAAAAATATTTAATTACATATATAAAAAAAGTTTTATTTTAATTAAAAGCTAATCGATTTTTGTGTATTTTCTATTTCTTTTTCTTTTGATAATCTGTACTTAATTAATTATAATAAAAAAATTTTTTTATTAGAAATATTAAGGTTCTTGACATCGTTCTCGGAATAAGAGAGATTAGATACTAATATCAGTTGATAAAGTATTATTTTCCACAATGTACTCATGAGAAAAATTTGAAGTTATTAGAAATGTAATTTTCAGAATAAGTAAAGCACCAAAATAGACAGGTGAAATATGTAAAATATTTTTGTTGAGTGGAATTGAAAATATTTTTGATTATTTCTGTCCAAAAAAATAAATTACGGGAGAAATAATTTGACTTGAAATCAAAAACAAACACTCTTGCAATAAAGCAAGCAAGAAATTGATTTTGTTGATCCAGTCAATCCATAAATGTCCTTCATTTTATTCTAATAAGTTTCGATTATAGAATTGTATGAAATTGTTTTTTGTTAAAGTTAATAAATTCACTGTGATCTGTATTATTTCATCCGAAATATTTAAAACAAAACTGCTGTCTAACCCAAAAACAATTAAGTGTGATTTCTCACTACGTTTTGCTGATATTCTTGACTTGATAAAATATTTATAATAATAATAATAATAATAATAATAATAATAATAATAATAATAATAATAATAATAATAATAATAATAATAATAATAATAATAATAATAATAATAATAATAATAATAATAATAATAATAATAATAATAATAATAATAATAATAATAATAATAATAACTATAATAACACATCATCGTTTTCTAAAGATTTATAAAATATAAAGTTCACCAATTAATCAATAAAAATTTATAATTAAAGTTTAATAACATAAATAAATAAGTTGATTAATCACATCCAAATCAAATATATGTAAATATAATAATGTTTATCTCATTCATCAGATAAGTATTAGTGATTATTGTCCACATGTAAATTTAATCTGTATTTATTTGTTCCTATTATGTAATGTTTAAGTTTTAGAATCTTCAGTGTTCGTCCATCTTCTAACATAAGTAAAAATGAGAGCTGAAAGGAGATGAATTTCCAGTTGGTCAAAGAAATTAAAAAAAGTTAGAGCGTCAAGAAGATAAAACAGATGTGGGGCTAGGCCCAGAAACTAACTTTTAAAATTCTTGTTCGTAATTAATCCTAATGAAATATGAAAAAGTAAATGGTCAGCTGAGACTACAATACACAGCAAATAAAAAGCATAGATATTTAACATAATTAAACACGCTAATTAAAACAAAAGTAAAGAAAACAAAGAATGAGTAATAAATAAAACACAATTAATAAAATAATCAACACAACCATTTACACACGGTATATATTTTAAATGCTTAAAAATGCAAAAGAAATCGCCGAAATAAGACACATAACAGCAAAAAAAATCACTTTATACATGGGATAAAAGTGTTATAGAACGGCAATCATTCAATAAATCAGAAAGAAAAAAAATAATTTAATATGAAAAACAAAGTATTAAAAAATGAAATTAGCCAATCAAATTGATTGGATTAAATTAAAACATTAAAATCGATCAAAAATACTTGTGAACGATTCTTATTGATCGAATCTGCCAAAAAATAGTATATAAGGAGTAGTTTCGGCAAACAATTAACCACTTTTTAAAATTTTAAAACGCTTTATTCAGCTACTTATTTTTCCAACTACTTTATTTTTTTTTCAGAATTGTTAAGATTTATTTACCAATTTTCAAATTTCAACGGAGATGTTTGATTTTACGTTTGATTGTACAACTCGAGGAATTTTTTATAATCTGGAAGTTTTAAATTTTGCAGAAATCGGTAAATATGTTTGTTTTTTTATGATTCTTATGGTATACATAGTGTAAATTTGTGGTTAAAATTAAAACAAAATTCTACTCGTTCTTCCTCTTTGTAAAAATAATTTTGGTTAATTATTTTTAGGATTTTATAATTTTTATGCAAGTCCCTTAACTTATTTATTTTGTCTTTGTTTTGTATATGCTATAAATAAGTGACCATGGACACATCTGTCATCGTCGGGTGGAAAGGATTCTTAGGGGTTCTTGGCTTAGACGGTGCGAAATGTCATGAAGTCACCAGAAGATGGCCGTAACGGAGTCTCCGTATGAGACAGCGTTACAGTCATCTCTGACAATTATAATTTTAAAATTTTGCGTGAATTATATCAATCATAAGAGTATCAAAAAACCTGATATGAAAGGTGAAAGAGAAAAATGCTTACAATAACGGAGATGGCAGCTAAACAAAAATTGAGAATGCCGCCACTGTATGACAAGTTAAATAGTTAGCAGAAAACCACATCTGACAATTTAAGGATTAGTAGAAAATACTATACAATTTAGAGATTTAGTAAAAATAACCATTTCATTCATCGATATATTATTACTAAAATTATTATAAATCCTGAGTTCCCAAGTGTTCAATCCTTATAGTCAAATAATATTATAAATAGTGATTCCCTCTTATCATCAGTCGTCTTCAATAAGCTAAGAAAGTAGTGTTTCCAATTTATAGTTAATCTTTCTCATTTCTTGTTTCATTTTACTTCTGTTTCCATAGATCATCCCGTTTGTCATGACGATTTTCCCTCAAGTAATTTTATTTATTTATTTATAAATTTGTTATTTAGGTATTCTCAACATTATTATCATTATATTGTTATTATTATTATTATTATTATTATTATTATTATTATTATTATTATTATTATTATTATTATTATTATTATTATTATTATTATTATTATTATTATTATTATTATTATTATTATTATTATTATTATTATTATTATTATTATTATAGTTTTATGATTATATTTATTAATATTATCATTATTATTGTGATGTAATTATAATGGAATATTTGATTTCTCTAATCTTTACCCTATATTATGTAATGCCTGCATGTGTGATTTATTATTTTTGATTGTCTGGGTCCTCAAATTATGTCACTGATTATTATTTCCCAAAAAGCTATTGCTGATTGTGTTGGTGTCGACAAACCGGGTACTATAAATAGTACGACAATTTCTTAAATAAAGGTTTTGGAATTTATCAATTATTCTTATTCTTTACATGGCGACCACGCTTTCAACCCAGGAATTATTACGGATTCTCCCACAATCGAAAATCTATTCAATCGGAGATGATTTGGAAGAATTTATTAAGATTGAATCATACTTTTCAATTATTCTGCTAGACAATAGTCAAAGAAAAGTAATTATTCGAACTTATTTGGATGAAAATTGCCGCAACAAAATTCCAGATGAAGAAGATTATGCGAAAAGGCTTAGATTAGCATTTGAAGACAACTTGGATTTAGCTAAGGATTTGGAAAAGCTGCTAAATTATCGAAAAAAAGAAGATGATGCAGAAACTTACATTAGTATGATTGAGAAATGTGTTCGGAAAATCTTGAAGCACAAGCTAACAATGTCAAATTTGACAACGATCTTCTTAAAACATTGCCTTGATAATGAAGAAAAAAAATGTGAAATAAAAAGATATGAGATTACGAAAGATTTACTGAAAGTAAAATTATCGAAAGAAGATTTAAGAAATGACGGAGAGCCAGTACGAAAAGGTCCAATAGCAAATAAATATATTAAAAGAATTTTACAGAAAATGGATGAAGATAAATCCAAGATACAACAACTTTCAGCCGTTGGAAATATCTCTTACGTGTCAATTGTGAAAAACGGTCGATACAATAATAATGAGAAAAGAAATAATTATGGAAATCAGCGAAATCAAAGTGATAACAAAAATGAATATTCAAAATTACAAAGAAATCAATTCCAAGAAGGACGAGCTTATCAAAGACGAGATTATCAAAGAAATTTCAATAGAAATTTCAGTGAAAGACCTCAAAATAGAAACTGGTATCAAAATCAAAGTTCAGATCAATATTAAAAAGTGCAATGTTACGCATGCCGTGAAATTGGTCATATTCGTCGGGAATGCCCAAATATTTGATGTTCGTGTTGTAGTAAAGCAGGTCATTTAAGTTTTCAGTGTTTTCAAAAACAGAATCACAACGAGATGAGATTGCAAAGAACTTCGAATCCAAACCATGGGAATTTCAATCGATACAATAGACATTCTAATCAAGAAAATGATCTAAATAATGGAGAAAACGTAGCTGCAGTACATGATGACGAACCGATCGACTATGATGGACAATCTGAAATATCGGGAAATGCCAAAGCATCAAACAGAGAGGATATGATAAGAGCGATAAATCACATGTAATCAATGATAATTTTTTGAGGACCCTAAATGCTGAATGTAATGATTGTTTGTTTGATTGTTTGTTTGATAATCTTAATGTTGATTTTTTCCCCAATCAACAATTTGATTCTGATTTTTATTTAATTAATAATTGTAATACTCAAAAAAATGTGAATGAAAATGATTGTTTTTTAAATATATCTAATAAAAAATTAAAATTACCGAGTGTTAATGTTATTAAATTTATTTATTTAAATTTATTAAAAATATTTATAAATTATTATTCACCAATGGTATGTGTGCCAAAAAAGGGAACTTCTGAAATTCGGATGTGTTTGGATTTTAGGATTTTAAATTCAAATACAGTTAGACCAGCTTTTCCAATTCCCAATGTTGATGAAAAATTCTTTGTATGGGGCCAAATATTTTTCGTCGATCGACTTAGGAAATGACTATTATCAAGTTGAATTGGATGAAGAGAGTAAATTGAAAACAGCATTTTCTACAAGACAGTGCCAATTTTGTTTTAATAGGATACCTTTTGGAATAGCTGCTGCACCATCAACTTTTCAAAAACCTATGACATTATTAAGTGGAGATATGATGTGGAATGAAGCAATAGTCTATTTAGATGACATATTAATCTTTTCGAAAACTATTGAAGAAAAAAAATAAGAAAAAATAAACTTTTCCTTAGAATTAGGAAATCAGGACTAAAAATTAACCCTGAGAAAATCAAGTTCTTAGTATCTGAATTAAAGTTTCTTGGACATATAATTAATGGAAAAGGTATCAAAACAGATAATTCTAAGATTTTTAAGTGTTACACTGAGATCGCAGGAGATGTTACATTGGATTTTAAAGATACGAAAAATCCATAAAAAATGGCATGCATTTTAGCTGTGAATATACATTTAATTTTACTTAAATGAAGTTGATTAAATTGAAATGTTTTTATTAATTAGAAATATTTAATAACTTATAAGTAACCTTTTAGGTAAATAAATAAATAATTTTCAAATTTTCAAAATGAAATAATTTATTTAATATTTTATGTTAATGTTTTATATTAAATCATTTTCGCACTAATAATTTTCAATTATCCGTTTTTATTTTACAGCACAATGAACGGAAAGGAAATACTTCAAACGAGAAAAGGATACTGGCATGTGCCAAATACAAGCTTGCAGTAAGCGCATCAAAGCAACTGGAAGCAGTACTAGTGGGTTACATTCCCATTTAAGAACCAAGCACAATATTAATTTATTAAAAAGAGACAATGATCACACCAATAACGATGCTGTTGTCGAAACATCGGAAACTATTCGTTCTAATCAAATCACATCGTTTTGGCGGAAAAAAATCGACTACTCTTTGCCAGCTGTAATATCGCGTATGGTCGCTGTAGATGGTTTTCCGTTTATTTCAATATGTAAATCATACGATATACGAAAGCTGCTTGAAGGAAAATACGAAAATATTCCAAAATCTCCAAGTGCCATACAAAATATTGTTATCAATTATGGAAAAAATGCCAAGAAAGAAGTAACAGATGAATTACTGTTCAGAAAGCGCAAGTTAATCAAATTCAGTTTAACTCTTGATGAGTGGACATCGATTAGAAATCATAGATATTAAAATATCAATGTGCACGATGGCACAACATTTTGGAACTTCGGCCTCAGCAGAATTCACGGGAAAATGCCAGCAGAAAAATGTGAAGAAGTTTTGAGAAATAAATTGGAAAATTTTAACATATCTTTAAAAGATATCGTCGGCTGCACAACAGATGGTGCATCGGTAATGCGCAAATTTCGATCTAATTTAAATATTATTCACCAATTATGTATGGTTCACGGTATACAATTAGCAGTTGTACACATTTTATATAAAAAAGATAAACCAACAGAAATTGACGAAATTGAAAATCAAGACCAGGAAAATATTGAAATTGAATACGAGGAAGATATTGAAGATGACTCGGGTATTAAAATCATGTTGGACGGTTTTCTAATTAATGATATTAAAGATCCTAGCGTCAATTGTTTAATTAATAAAATTAGAACGATTATAAAAATATTTAAAAAATCACCTACAAAAAATGATGAAGTTTTGCAAAAACATGTGATTAACAGTTTGGAAAAGAAAAGTCATTATTATATGACTCAAAAACAAGATGGAATAGCTTGTTAACAACACTGGAAAGATTTTATGAGCTCAAAGATTGTATTCGTAAAAGCATTATCGATTTGAGCCTAGATTTTGCATTTAATCAGGTTGAATTAAAATTATTGCACGATATTATATCCGCTTTGCAGCCAGTAAAAGTTGTTGTGGAAGCTCTTTGCGGATCAGATATTAATTTACTTTCTGCAGATGTTTTATTAATATTGATGTTAAATGAATTAACTGCATTGAACAGCGCATTAAGCATCAAATTAAAAAGTGAACTTGTTTACAGAATACAAGAAAGAAGAACAATTTATTCGAAAGTATTACAATTTCTACACAACCCAGAACAACAAAATCACAATGATCACAGCATATTTAAATTACCTTCGAAAACAACGATAACCAAATTAATAATAGAATTGATAGAGAAATTAAATTTATATGAAGAGGAAAATGAAAATGAAGATGATGAAAATCCTGAAGAAATTATTTTAAATGAAGATATGCCGAGTGACAACAATTTTTGCTCATTGAAAGATAAATTATATAAAAAAAATGCATCAAAATCTTCATTATAATGTGCGAAATGAAAGAGTAAATAAAAACTCGAATTTACAAACTACGATTCGCAAAGAAATGAAAGCCTTTTGCGAGGAAAACATTTGTGGTAAACATTTGGAAATGGTTTACCAATATTTAAAAACCATTCGTCCTACTAGTGTAGAGTCCGAGAGAGCATTTTCAGCTGCATGATTAATTTGCACGAGAATAACGTCTAGGTTAGCGGACAAATGTTTAGATACATTGTGTTTTTTAAAATCCTATTTTAATACAAAAAAATATTATAAATAAATTCATTCTATTTTTTTTCATTTTCTTTTTTATAAAATATTTTGATTTAATAAACGTAATGTAATGATTTGAATGTATGTATTGTAATAATGTAATAATTAGTTTTAATAAGTTGTTTGATCTCATTGTTATTCAATTTTATCGATTAATAAAACATTTTCAAAAAAATTGTATTGTGTATCTTTTATAAAATTTAATAAGTTTAATGATTATGAAAGTAATTAACAATTAACTAACTTAAATTATCAAATTAATTAATTATTAATAACCAATAGTTAACAAATTAATGATAAATGAAACAATTGGGAGAATTAGTAATAGAAGTTGAATAAAAGAAGACGGTATTACCGGTAAAAACCGGTAATACCGTCGATAGAAATAATTTTTTCGGAAATACCGTTATTGCAAAAGTCGGTATTTTTGGAATCCCTAATCACAATGTGAAAAAGCTTTTGACGAGTTAAAACATAGTTTGATCAGTTACTGTGCGATCCGGATTTTAATAAAACGTTCATTTTAGATACCGATGCTAGTTTTGATTGTATTGGCGCTGTTTTATCGCAAAGAGATGACAATAATGAAGAAAAGATAATCGCATATGGGTCAAAAAGTATGAATAAACATGAAATTGGATACTGTATAACGAGGAAGGAATTATTATCTGTTTTCCATTTTACACAGCATTTTAAACATAATCTCTACGAGAAAAAAATTATTTTTAGAACTGATCATAAGGCAATCACATTTATGTTAACTACTAAAAAAACCAATTACCGCTCAGTTTCAAAATTGGATAAATTTTTTGAGTAGTTTGGACTTGAAATTAGAATATCGCAAAGGTGAGAAACACAATAATGTCGACGCACTATCACGACTGAATATAGGAAATTGCACACAATGTCAGATGAATTATATTGATGCTAAAGCAGAAAAAAAACTAAAATTTTAGCAAAGTCAATAGAAGATCAAACATTTAAATGGCAAAATAAAAGAAAATATCCAGAACGGCAAAACTGAAGATTATTATGTGGAAATTATTATGACTCAAACTAATAAAATGTATATTCCTTCATATATGAAAAACGATTTTATTCTAGAAATCCATAAAGAATTGTGTCATGCAGGAATCAACAAAACTACAAATTACATAAAGAATTATTACAATTTCCAAGAAATGGATAAAAGTATCAAGATAATTATCACAACTTGTGAAATTTGCCAGAAACGTAAAACATTCAATGGGAAAACAAAAGAAGTTATTGCGCATGAACCATTTGAAAATATATATTTTGATTTTTGTAGCCCCTTAAAAATGACACCATCTGGCAAAAGATATGTGATGGCTATAATAGATCATTTTAGTAAATATATAGTAGTAAAAGCTGTAAGAGCACAAGAAGAAAAGACATTAATTGATAATGTGAAAAGTTCGTGGATATTGAAGTTTGAACCACCAAAGGAAATTCATGTTGATAAAGGAAAATGTTTCAAATCCCGAGTTTTTAAAAATATGGCAGTAAATTATCACTTGAAAATAGTTTATCCAAGCCCTTATCATCATCAATCTAAAGGACAAATTGAAAGACAATTTAGAACGCTAAGAGACTGGATTTCATGCTGTCTGGAAGAGAAACAATTTAAGACATGGGAAGAAGCATTGCCTCATATAGAATTTGTAATGAATTCAACAATGCAGTCAAGTATAAAAGTTAGTCCTGTTGAAGTAATATATGGAAGGAAATTTTGCAAAGAGCGTTTTACTAATGGTCCAGAAATTGAAACTAAAGAATCAAAGAAGCATAAAATAGCATTGAATAATAAATCAAGAAAATCGAATATTTATAGATCTTTCAGAGTTGGTGAATTAGTACTCATCAAGGAAGATATCAGAAACAAGCAAGATAACAGGTATTGCGGACCTTTTGAAATAATGGGAAAATATAATAAAAATAGTTATTTATTAAGGAATGCTGATAATAAATGTATTACTAGAAATGTGGAATTGCTAAAGCTATTTAAAACGAGGGGATGTGATGTAATTATAATGGGATATTTGATTTCTCTAACCTTTACCCTATATTATGTAATGCCTGAATGTGTGATTTATTTTTTTTTGATTGTCTGGGTCCTCAAATTATGTCACTGATTATTATTTCCCAAAAAGCTATTGCTGATTGGATATTTTAAGTAATTCATAGCATAATAAAGGTATTGAACGGGAGATTTACATACCATACCAATAACAGATATAATGTTTTCTTCTAAGAGTATCCAGTTTATTCTAAAATCTGATATTTTCGTTTTTTAAAATTAAATTAAATTAAAATGAAATAGGTAATATTAACTTTTGATTGGTTACACACCAATTTCAAATTTATAAAAAAATTTTAAATTAAATTTTTAAAATTTTCTATTTTTTAGGTAATCTTTATCCAAAATATTGTTCTTCAAAATAATACAACAACTTTCATTATGTAATGGCAAATTATTATAAAATATTTACGATAATAATATTTATTTTATATGTCCCATATGTATAACAACCCAAACCCTCTCATATAACGATTTTTATAATGAACACAAAAATCAGTTGTGTCAATTTTTAGTAAAAATAGACGTAATATATAAATATCCTGCTACTGTCGAAATATTTACCGAAAATAATAATAAAAAATTAAATTAACTGAGTCAATAAGAATACCTATTACTACTAATATTAAATTAAACGAAACAATAAGTGTACCTATTACACCCATAAACACTAATATTAACAACAACATATCTATAGATTCTTGGGATGGAACAATGACGGAAGAGGTACTAATAGGTGGAAGTTTACCGACTATTCAAAGAGATTTAAGAGGAACACTTCAAATATTAAGTATTAACACGACAGAGTTAAATATTAAAGAAATAATATTTCCACTTTCTTTATTAAATAAATTAAGAGAAATAATTATAGAACTAGGTTTTGTTAAAATTCGTATTAAAAGACGTCTAGATATACAAATTTTCTAAAAGAATTAAATTATGATATTGGCGAAACAGTAATGAAATTAAATGATATTAGGAAATTTGAATTTAGAAACCCAGGACTACGAATAAATGTATTTAGTTACGAAGACACAAAAAAGATAACTATAAACGATTATGTGTTGAAACATTCCAATCTGGATATAATGCATAAGTCAAAAATAAACGACAGAAAAATTATAAGTTTTTTGTTGATTTTGCAATAACAAATCTAAATAGGTTAATAAACTGTTATGAAAACATTAGTTGTAATAATAGGATTAGATCAATATGATGCGAATAATGCTTAAATGGCTTTAGAAATATAATCGGCTTTGAAAAAACACGAAATTTTATGAAAAAAGAATCAATTAAGAACATCAATTTACACATTCCTTGAAAATAAAATGATAAAATTTACAAATTGGTCCAAAACTGTTACTCCACCTTTTGTTATATATGCTGATGTTGAATCTATTTTACCTAAGGATAATGTACACCATCAATATCATTTATCTATTTTTGCTGGATTATTATTAATTAATAATTTCGATGGTTCAAAATCATACGAGGAATTTATAGGTTTAAATTGTGTAAAGAAGTTTTTAAAGGCTGTGGGAGATATAGCTTTACTTAAAGTACTCCCTTATTATTATAAAATGGATAGAAAATCAATTAATAAGTTAACCGAAATAGATCAATGCGAATTTGATAACAGTGCGCATTGTTATCTCTGTTTGAAAAATATTGTTGATCCTATTAGAGACCATGACCACTTTACTGGAAAATACTTGTGTGCTGCTTGTAGTACATGTAATATTAATAGAAAAATTAATAAAATTTTGCCTATTGTATTCCACAACGTGAAGGCACTACATCCTTAAATATGGTTTAAATTAATTTAAAAATTGGTCATTGGGTTGTATACCTATTACATTTGAAAAAATTATTTCATTAATTGCTCATATAGGTAAAAATTAGTTTAAGATTGTGAATGTTTCTTTGGCAAAATGCGGTGAAAACTTTGAATACTTTTCCCTTGACCAACTCTGTTTTTACTGGTATTATTGTTTCTGAAAAAAAGTATATTTCCTTACAATTTCACCACTTCATTAGATGTTCTTCAAATTACTTACGAATTACCACCAATCTGACAAGGCTTAACTGAAAACGAGTATGTAAAAGCTCAGGAGATTTGGATAGAAACTAGATGTGTAAATTTGCTTGATTATATGTTGATATATTTAAAACTTGATTGTTGTCTTTTAGCTGATTTCTTTCATAAATTTCGATTGAATTTTTTAGCTCATAATAGGTTAGAACCATTGAATTATTTCGGAATTCCCGCTGTCTTTGCCTTCTTCTTTAATGTCGTTAGATCAACCAATTGCCAACCAACATGCACCTATCTGTATTTATATGAATTGGGATCGTCGGAGGTCGCACTGACTTAGTGGCATAGGTCGCTAGGTTCATCGGTAAATGCCCTGTGGTACGGCAGGGTTCTCTGAACTCGATAGGAAATTATTAATCTGTCAATAGTACAGTATCAACCCACACAACATTAGAACTTACCATAGTGAGCACAGTGTTGATACGAAAGTAAGTAAATTTTAATTAGTCAACTATTTGGTTTTGCACGAATAAATAACACACCAAAATTTACATTAAAAGCTTGTGAAATTTTGTATAACACTAGAACCTCAAACGGGGAAGGACCCCAGACTCCAAATCACTACAATACACTCAGTATCAAAAATTAATTGACTAATAAAATGATCTGCTTCTTGTTATATTATTTTGTAAAATATGAGTTCATAAAAATCTTAGGTTTAAAAAAAATTATTATTATTATTTGAAAAAAAATTTTAATGCATCTTTTTTGAGGTTAATTTTATCTTTTTATTATCATGAAATTATTATTCATTGTTTAAATTAATAAAAAAGATATCATAAAATAATGTGAATTATTAAAATCGAATATTATATTAAATTTATACTTTTAAGAAAATTAAAATTTATAAATGTAAATAAAGTACAATAATTAATTTAATAACAAAATTTATTATAAGTTTATATTAAAAATATATGAATTATTTATTTTAGTTGTCCAACAATAAAGGAGTTTTCTGTGTGATTGGTGGATTTTTAATACACTTTTCCTTAGGAACTATTTACACATTTGGTTAGCTAATTTTTTATGGACTAATTTATTAATGACTTATAAATTCTATAATAAATAGGGAATATGAGTCCTTATATTGCATCATACATGAAATTTATTTGTAATTTTAATGTGACAAATGGTGACATGCTTTGGATATTTGCTGGTGGTTTAACCTTTCAAGGAATTACAATGTCCTTAGGAGGGCTTCTTAGTAAAAAGATAGGAGCCAGGTTAACTGTCTTGATAGGTGTTGGACTATGAGGTGTTTGGAATAAACATTTGAATTAATTTATTGTTTCTAATAGTTTCTCTGTAATGCTGACGTATTTTACTATAAAATCTCACTTGTATTTAATGATATTAACCTATGGCATTCTATTTGGTATAGGAATCGGGATAGCTTATTCAGTTGCCATTTCAGCCGCTATTAATGTATCAAAAATTCATTTTATAATATGATTATATTTTTGATTAGTGGCTTCCTAATCAAAGAGGTTTAGTTATTGGAATTGTCGTTTCAGGATTTGGGCTTGGATCTATGGCCTTCAATCAAATACAAACTCTATTTATTAATCCAAATAATCTCTCGCCAAATATTACAATAGGAACTGATAAGTAACATTTTATTTAATTTTTCTTCAGTTGCTTTTCCCTATATTAAAATTACCTTTTTATGATATATAGGGCTGACCTCAAGCAGGTAGCCAAACATATTTTTTATGTTTTAATCTTTAAGGCCATTTATTTTATTTACAAAAATTGCTATGATGAATAATTTATTTCCCTTTCCAAGTAATTCGATTCGACACTGCAAAAAATTAGGTTAACCAATAAAATTCAATTATTTTTGGTCAATCTGTTATTTGATGTCTGTTGTAGACCTGTGGATATTTTAATGTGCTGCTGATAGTGCAATAGTGCCATTCTAAAAATGCAAATAATTGAACCAACATGACATATGGTAATTTTGCATTTGTTTAAATGTATACATTATTAAAGTTAAAATATTATTTAAAGTATTTAACGAACTGAAACTAGGAAGAAAATTGAACGTGAAAATTAATTAGTACAAACTGAAAATAAAAATTTGATTGCAAAAATAAAAGTTGATTTAGATGAATCTAGAGTACAAAATATTAATGGAATACAAAATATTAATGGCAATCCTGTAAACAAATTAAATGACCACTTTTTCCATATTTACTGTGTAGTCAGATAAAAGTTTATGTGTTCTTAAACAAACAATATTGAACCTAGCAAATGATATTAGTTTTCATGATTTGAATGAGAGTAATGTGATTGATTTACTATACACCTAACCGCGAAATATAACATTATCTATAATCTATAAAAAAAATCAATAAATGTATATTATAGGAACACACAAACTTACCTGTGTGTAGAAATTTAATGCCGCGAAATTTAACATTTATTATAGGAATCTAAAAAGTGAGAGAAAATAATTAAGCATACAAGCACAGCACACATAATGAAAAATACATACAAAATTAAGTAAAGTGTTTTTCATGCGAAATTCAGATTGATTAACATACAATTAACATATCAATATTTTTAAATTATTTAAAAAATTATGTACAAAAAAACTTTTGAATCAGATTCCGACTGCTCTATGTTGAGCTTTAGGGAAAAAAAGGAAGATACATCGTAAGATTTAATTATAAAATAATTTGGAATATAAAATTTCTTTAGATTTACAGATATTTCACAGGACACAGTGGCTTTTTGCGAAGTTGAAGATCTGACAATGTAAGATTTATTCATTAAAATATAAAATATTAAAATATTTTACAGTATAACAGATATTTCTTTGCGTGAAGGTACCATTTCAAATATTGAAGAAGGTCCTTCGACAACTTCGAATTTGCAGAAAAAAAATCGTAAATTTTAATAAATTATTTTAACAAATTAATATTTTCAAAGAATTACAGAAATAGACAAAATTCGGCTTATTAATGCATTTGAAAATGGGGACAATTATAAAGAATTTGGAAGATTGCTCGGAATCCCCAAAAATTCAATTATTTCAATAATTTACAAATATAAGAAATATGCCGAAATTACAAAAGGAAAAAGAAGTGGCAGAAAACAAATTATTTCAGAAGAACAGGGAAATAATTTGTTGGATTTTGTCGAAGCCAATTTTTATGCAACGTTAGAAGAAATGCGAATTTTCCTTTTACAACAAAATTGCTCGGCATCCACAACTGCTATTTCAAGATTTCTAAAAAATCACTTAATAACGGTTAAAAAGGTAAGACCATGTGTGGAAGCAAGAAATTCAGATCGCGTACTTCAAATCCGAATGGAGTATGTCACACGCTTTCTCGAAGAAGTCTGGCGAGATAAAAATCTCGATTATATTGATGAATGCGGCTTCAATACGTGGACTACACAAACCTATGGAAGGAAGAAAAAAGGAGAAAGAATATACTCCATAGTTTCAAATAATCGAGGAAAAAACATGTCATTTCTGTTAGCAATAGGTGTGAAAGGTGCAATTCATCACCAATTAATTGTAGGATCCTACAAAAAGGATACCTACCAAAATTTTATTAATGAATTAAGTATAAAATTGAATGGGACAGGATACCGTCTCATTCATGACAATGCTTCAATTCATAGTGGAGCAATTTCTCCGAATAATTATATAGAACACCTACCAACATATAGCCCATTCCTCAATCCAATAGAAAGCGTGTTTAGTAAAATCAAAGGCAGCATCAGAAAAGTAATATCAAGGACAAATGGATTCAGTTCAATGTCCTTCCCAAGCAGATTTGACATCGTCAAAGAAGCCATCGAAAATGAGCTGCAGAAAGAAGATTATAAAAATTTAAAAAACTATTTCGTTCATGTACGCCGATTTTTCCTTAAATGTATTAAAAAATAAATGTGTATGGTAATTACTTTATTTATTTATAAATATAAAAATATTTAACTTACATTTTAGCGAAATAATTCCATATTAATGCATAAAATATCATAAATTTCCTAAAAAAACACCTGAAATTTAATTATTAATATATTTATAAATGATAAATTATAAATGATGACTAACAGTAATATTTAAGAACTTGAATAATGATCTCATAATTATATAAAATCAAAATTCAAGTCCTAAAAATTACTTCAATTCAAAAACTTACCTTAAAATGATTTTTGAAAAATAGAATAAATGAAATTAAGTTAACATTGTCATATAATTGGTGACTCACCTCAGGTGGTGTGCACACCAACGTATATTATAGACAATGTTAACTTTCGCGGTTAGGTGTATGCTGATAGAGTACCCTATCACACAACGAAATGAACTAGTTAGAAGAAGAACGACTACATGGAGAGGAAACTTTTCGAATGCCTTTTCTAATTTTAAACAAGGAATAAGCATCCTTCAAAATGATCCCGAGGAAGGACGGAGTGCTAAAGCTTCTTGGGAAAATAATTCAACCATCAGTTGTTATAAAGAAGTGCAAAAAGAATCAGAAAGCAAGGATATTTAATTTATATTGGTCTATATAAAAAATTCCATTCATTATACGGCTTTTCGGTTTATGGCCAACTTTTTCGAACCATATCTATGCCATAAAGCAAAGTATTAATGTAATTGATGAAAATTAATAGATATTTGTCAAAATATACTTAAACTTATTTGACAACATATACTTAAACCTATTTATCAAAGAAGCTGAAACACCAAATCGTTATAATGGTCAATACAAATTATTTATTCGAAATTCAAAACAGTGATAAAAGTACATCATATGCGCTTGAACAGAACTACTAAGGACATAAAAATTTCAATGACTTCGTATAATTATACTTTTGTATACTTTATATAATCGTTTTATTAACATAATTTAGATATTTTGACGATCAAGACATGTTGAATAGAGTCCCGAAATGTTTTTTACTGATTGGTGGGGTGTATGGAATCATGCAATTAGTTGGAAGCCTTTTATTGTTCACTCCAACTTTACAGGTTAATGAATAATTTTAAAATAATTATTATCTCATTTTCANCCGAAATGTTTTTTACTGATTGGTGGGGTGTATGGAATCATGCAATTAGTTGGAAGCCTTTTATTGTTCACTCCAACTTTACAGGTTAATGAATAATTTTAAAATAATTATTATCTCATTTTCATCCACATAATACCTTTTTTCAGCTCTCGGACCATAAATTTTAATGAACTATGTAAGATGATATAATAGTAATTTAAGATAGACCAAGTCAATATGGCATCGATGTTTGATGTTTGGTGCTGAAAGGCTTGTATGCAATGAAATCAAGTATGTATGTATGCAATCTGTACCAATAATATGACAAAAACCAAAGAGCCAAATATTAAATTATGATCCAGTTTAAAAAATTAATAAGCCACATGAAAAAATACCATGATATATAGCTCATTCAATATACATACAGTGTAACTTAAATAATATAGCAATCTAAAAAATAATTTGCTGTTTTATTACACAATAATTAATACAATTTTTCATTAAAAAAATTCAGATAATGTGACACAAAAATAAGAAAAAGAAATTTAATGAGATGTTGGATTACCTTACAAATTTGGTTAATATTTGGTGAATAATCAGTTGTTTTTCAATTTTAAGCATGGATGAAGAGACTCACATCATTCAGTTGAACCTATTTCGGCAAAATATGATCGAAGAGCCACAAGATGACATTATTTCGGAAAAATACCCAAAAGTCACATGATAAAGAACCAGTAGTATGAACCATGACTCATTGTTTTTTGTCATTTTTTTCACTAACCCCGACGACTCATCAAGGACACTATATTTTAATAACAAAGTCATATGACTCATCATTTTTAAACAAATATATATATATATACTCTGAGTTCATCCAACAAGATATTTTGTCCCCATGTGAGTAATGGTCACACAAATTTACCAATTTAGTTAGAAATCCATTCTTTTGGCTTTATCATTTAATTAAATATGGTTATTCTAGGATTCATAACAAATTTTTGAAATAGATGATAGAAATAAATATACCAACTATTTCAAATATTTAACTGGAAACATAACTGAATTCTTAGGTAATATATATGTTTTTTGAGTATTTTTTAGTTAATTTATAAATATCAGTATTTTGAAATATACATACAACAAATTAATCAATAAAGACCATATCATATTGTAAGTTCTTATATATATATATATATATATATATATACTCAGAGTTTATCCGACGAAATATTTTGTCCCCTTGGGTATTTGTCGTAAATTAAGGTACATGTATATTAGTTAAAAATTCTTAGGTAATTTAGTGAGAAATATTTGGGTAATATATCAGAAATTCGTGAATATTTTAAATGTAACTTATTGAATTCTTATTTCGAGCGACTAATTTATTGGTTAACTTTGTCATTAACCAAAGGTAATTTTGTAAAATATTCATAGGTAATTTATTCATCTAATGTTCGTTACAATAGTTAATTTATATAACTTCATGAGAAATACATGGTCATTAATAACAATATTCATCTTTGTTCGAGGCGAAAAGGAGTCATAATATAATCATTTGGTTAACCAAGGTGCTTAGTACCTAGAATTCTAATTTATTGACATTGGATGTAATTTGTGAGAATAGGTTAACATTTTAAAATATTTTACCAAAACATGGATATGTTGTTCGAATAATTTAATAATATTGGTTAACTTTGTCATTTAAAATAATATTTTCAGACAATATTTAATAAATTCATTGGTTAATTTATATCTTTGTGAGAAACACATGATCATTTATTGACAGTAATGATATTACATTAGAGGCCAAGGACCAAATGTGAAGCAGTTCAGAGTATATTGCGTAATTCAATACAATGTGTCAGTTATTACGCAATATACATTACTATTTAAGAGTGATCACTCTGTGTTAATATTAATAAAATCTTTAGATGGAACCAATTGTTGTAACTGGCGACCACGCCGAAAATGTTCACACAATGACGACTCGAGGAGAAGGGAAAAAGTCTGCAAGAGACGCGCTACCGAAACGTGCGCAAGAACTCTTGGATATGGAGATTAGAAGATACGACGGCAGATGTACCAAGGAAGCTGAAAAATGGATACAGGCAATTGATGATTGGATCACTAGAAATGATTTGAAGAGGACCGAGGCATTCGATTTTCTCCTTTGCGATGAAGCGGCTACACTGGAAAAATTTCAAAACAGAAAAAACAACAGATAAAGCAGCTAATGAATGGTTTTCCGAAACATTTACAATTAAATTGACTATTATAGACAAGATTAAAGAACTTGCTGCAATTAGACAAGAGGAAAAATGAGAGATATGCCAACCTTCGAAATCAGGGTATTGAAATTAGTGAGTGAAGTTATTAATTCAGGAATGAGGGTAGAGTAGATTGCCAATGAAATTATAACTGGACGCGTCAGAGACAGAAGATAAAAGGATACTCTAACAATGAAACCATCGATGACAGCAGAAGAACGAAATCAACTGGCCAAAATTTACGAAAAAGTGGAATCAAAAGAAAAGACGGAAGAAATTATGGTAATAAAGAAGAGTAGTTACGCGGAAGCAACAAGGAGAAGAAATTCAGAAACGTTTACAAGAGAAACAAATGGAAGTAACACCAATGTATTAAGAAGCCAAGGAAATTACAGAAGAGAGAATTTACCAGATAATTCGTATAACAGATATAACGAAATGAATCACACCGGGTCACCTCATAAAATCGACTTCTAGTACATCGATTTTTAAAACATCGAGTGTGAAAAGATCTACTTTTAGCCTTAAAACATCTTTTGTCGAAAACATCTACTGTCAAAAACATCAACTGTCAATAACATCTAGTAATAAAAGGCAAGAACATCAATCGCCTAAAACATCGAGTTTAAAAAACCTTTTTTTAATTAAATGCTCTCATCATTTTTTTAATTTTAATAGTTTTTTTTAATTTGTTTAATTTTGAAACCATCTCTTTTCGTTATATTTTCATCAATTTAATTAATTCAACAAATTTTAATATCAGATGAAAGTTTAATTAACCTCAACATTTAATTTGTAGATGTTTTAAAACTCGATGTTTTAGAAGTTTTAAAAGTAGATTTTATTGACAATCGATGTATTTGTTGTTGATGTTTTGGACTCGATGTTTTAGACAGTAGATGTTTTCGCCAATAAATGAATTAGAATTTGATTATTTTGTTGTTGATTATCTAGAAGTCGATGTTTTGGGGGCGCGCCGAATCACACAGTCGAACGGAATGTGCAGAGAAGGACACCAACGGTTTCGCTTAAACACATTGCTAAAGAGATTATACAATCGATCTAGAGGCCTTCCTGATCCAAGAAACGGCGAATTACAGCCAGGCCAATGCTTTTGCTGTGGAGAATATGGGCACAGAAGATATGAATTTCCACTAAAAGATAAATGTTTGATATGTGGTAAGGGAGGGCATAATTTTCGTGATTGTTATTTATTAAGAAGGAAAGAACAACCGAACTATGAGAACAAGAAAATGATAGCTTGTGTGCATGAAGAAGAAAACGGAAGAAATTACTCGGATGATGCAGAAACAAGAGAATCAATTAATGATTATGCAATTCATGATGTGGAAACTGAAAAAAAACACGAGGAACTCTATTGCATACATTTCGTCAATGGGGTTGTAAAGGAAGAAAATCGGAATGACAGAACAGAGAGAATGAGGTATGCGACGTCAGATGGAAGAGAATGGAGCAAGATGATGATAAATGATGTTGAGATTGAGATGTTGTGGGATTCTGGAGCTTCAATTACAGTGATGAATGAGGAAACATGGCATAAAATTGGCAGTCCACGTTTAAGCAGCAGTGAAATCGAAATATGTGGAGTTTTTCCAGGAACTCAAAAACCACAGGGATGTACAGAAGTAAATGTTTATTGGCACAATAAGATGAGGACTATCAAAATAATTGTTATTAAAACTATATTTCCAGGTTTTATTGGTGGGATAGATACGTTGAAAGCATTTGGAGTGCAGTTGATGGAAATTAACAATATCGAATCCAAAACAAAGATTAGCAATTATACTGATGACGAGAGAAGACAAAAAGCAATAAAGGAATTGGGAAGAAATTAATTGCCAACAATTAACAAATTATTAGATGAATTCGGCTCAATATTTATGGCAGCCAGATTTGATTTAGGATTCACAAGAATCGTAGAGCACGAAATTAATACATCTGGAAATCCAACAATGCAATTACCAAGACGACAACCGATGCATCTAGAACAGAAAATTGACGACATGATAAAAGAGTTAACAAAAGCTGGAGTTATAAGACGCTGTAAAAGTCCATGGAGCTCCCCATTGGTTGTGGTAGGAAAGAAAGACGGCTCAATAAGAATGTGCGTAGATTATCGAGAGTTGAATAAGATGACAGAAAGAGAATCTTTTCCTATGCCCAACATATCCCAATTACTCGATAACCTATCAGGATTTAAATTCTTTTCTTCTTTAGATCTTGGGCAAGCATACTATCAGGTCGCATTAGCAGAAGAAGCACAAGAAAAAAACGGCTTTTAGTTCCAAAGAAGGTCAATTTTGTTTCAATCGACTTCCATTTGGATTATCAACGGCTCCAGCAACATTTCAGCGATTAATGCACACAATGTTAGAGGGTATATTGTTTAATGGAGCAA
>CAUHTR010007587.1:105674-121288 GCA_959609185.1 Schmidtea polychroa | reverse complement strand
NTTGTTAAGCCGAAACATTTCTGTCGACCAATAAATAAATATATGAGCCATAGCGGAGGGGTTTTATCGACACAACTCCCTGGTAGAACCATGAAGTGGCCGACCTCCGATGACCGAACACAAAAAAAAAAACTATATAGGATATATTGCATGTTTTCATGTGAGCTGATTGCAGTAGATTTTATGTTCTCCCGAATGTAGGGCTGATCGGAGACGTAAACGTATTAATACGCCGCTGATCCTTCTTACATTCGCGGATAAATGAGCATGATAAAATAAAAAAAAGAAAGAAAATTTTAAACAATTAAGATCGAAAATTGTCAATAATGATCAATTACTCTAACATCAAATATCAATCAAAGACACTTACTAAGATTTTCCGATTTCAATGACAAAAATTTTGGCATAAACAAAATGATTAATTGTGACTAAAATGCGTCGGTATATATACCTATTTTGTACACGTGTATGTATTGATGCATTAAAACAAACTCGAATTCTTTTTATTCAGAAGTTTCTATTTTGTAATTTTGATATTTTTAATGGAAATTTTAGTGCTATAATTTTGTTTTTATTTTTAAATTTTATTTTCTAATTATTTTTCATTAATTTTACGTCCATGATGGATTTGGAACGGTTCCAGAACATTCTATTTTACTTTTAATTTAATTTTTATTTTTACCTGATATTTTACGAATTTCTTTTTAAGAAATTTTATTTTTAATAATAATTTATTTATTTTTCTAAATTTTATTGTTTAAGATAGTTTTTATGATGGTCATCGCCATTTTTATAGAATGTTCTGGGTTTTTCTGGAATTTTTTGCTATTTTTACCATCTTTTAAGTTATTCGAGTTTGCTTTTGGGTAATTCTATGTTTGTTTGGTCATTTTTGAGTTAGATTTTTGCATCATTTCTTGCTTCTGTATAATTTTATTTAATTTCTTTGTTTATGTTTTTTTTTTTTTTTTTTTGCTTTCTCCTTTAATTATTATTGTTTATTTGGTGTGGTTTTTAATATTTAACTATACTTGGTGCTTTTTTACTTGCTGTGTACCTACACATTTCAGTCACAATTAGTACTTTGGGTCTAGAAATCAGTTCTAGCCCAACAATATATATATATATATATATATATATATATATATATATATATATATATATATATATATATATATATATATATATATATATATATATATATATATATATATATATATATATATTATATATATATATATATATATATATATATATATATATATATATATATTATATATATATATATATATATATATATATTATGCGCTGTGTATGTGTATGTGAATGCTTGCAGCTTCCTGAGGTCGGATGTGTAAATAGGTATGCTCTAAATTATATTGCAATATCAATTTCTGAATTTGCAATTCTTCTTAGAAGCTTTTATTTTTTGGGTGATTTGACTGAGAAATCGGCCTACTTATATATAAAATCTCTGTTGACACTCCAGAAGTCAATAGAATTTCTGTTTTAAAAGTGCAGATTTTAATTGTTACTATTTTTGGAATTATCCCTTTATCCAGCATCTTTAATGTATTTTAGTTTGTTATTCATAGACAACATTGATCTAAAACAATTAATCATCAAAGTCAATCAATAAAAGTGCTTTCAATAAATATTTTCAATAATTCAATAAAAGATCAGTAATAAATTTTAAAATATATTCAATTCGAACTACATGTAAAAACAGTTCAAAAAACACAAAGAAACCACAGTGGAGGATTAATCGTATTTCAATATTTGATAGTCCATCAAAGAAATAATTTTGATTTAAGCAATGTTATTATTATAAGTAAATAATTTTAATTAGGACATTGTATTCGATTTTGTCTGAATAATTTCTATAGTCGATTTTGTATGTCTTATTGACTGTGTACTATTATATGATATTTTATTTAAATAATCAATTTCATTTCAGATATATTTTCTTTCATCATAATATTTTTGTAATTTATCATAAAATAAGAGTTTTAACTAAAATTCCTAATTTTTTCTAATTTGGCATATGTACAAGTCTCATTGTAATTTGTTTTGCAGCATTTGTAAGATTGGCTCTTTTAGATTTAATTGAACTATTATTATCATATTGTTGACATTGGTGTTAATAATTACAATTATTAGTTCACCTTTTTCTGCCATTAAAAGTAAAATTACTAAATAATCTTGCAAACAAACCGTTACCAGTTGTGCCACTGTGCGCTAAAATAAAATAAATAACATATGTTGATCTTTCTTGAGATTTGATAGCAAACAAATCGTCACCAGTTTGTGCCATTGTGCACTAAAATAGGATAAGCAATTATATTTGATCAACATATGTTGATGAATAAATGATTTTATAATAATAATAATGATAATAAAAATTCACTTAAATGCTGCTACCAAGAAATCATCACTTTAATAATAATAATAATAATAATAATAATAATAATAATAATAATAATAATAATAATAATAATAATAATAATAATAATAATAATAATAATAATAATAATAATAATAATAATAATAAAATTAATAATGTTGGGTTTTATGATATCAAAATCAACCCATGGTTACTCTGACTCCACGTGTTCCAAAATCAATAAACACAAACTCCCAACGTATATTTGTTTTTTAAAAATTTACAACTCTCAACAATTAATTACACTGTGGGTTAACCACAATTCTCACACAATTTCCGATCGGACTCCGCTCTGGAAGGTCTCAACCATTGTACGATTAAAAAATTAAGTTTGACCTTTTGATTTAGTTCCGCTCTCTGATCCAATCTCTTTTGACACTCCTTGTCTAGCTCTTCAGTTTTTCCTATAATTCTTTTTCTTCTTTTATTCTATTCCTCTAACTCCTAATGTCGTTTTCTTCTTTCCTACCTAAGTCTATCGCCGATTATGTGAATTTGGGGTTTCCCTATATACTCCCATAATAGTTGTAATTGCCCTATTTTTGACCAAATTGGTTTTGACTTCCTTAGTTATCATTCCCTACTTAGCTATTTCTGTTGACCCTCTTCCTAATTCCCCTTCTTTTGTTTACCCTCGTTTATCCGGCTGTTTGGATAATTGCTCTCTGAATTCCCCATTTGTTTATCCTTCCAAATTGCCGCGCTCGGGTTCTCCATTGGCTCGGGTTTCCCATTAGCTCGGATTTCCCATTAGCCAATTAATTAATTAATGATTATTTTACGTTTTTTTCACATTTGTCTGTTTTACGACCCTTTCTAAACATTTTCTAACAATTTCTTGCTCACTGTCGTCTACCCTCTCTCCTTTTCCAGCTTCAATTTCGATAACTTTTCACTTTATTCCACTTCCTCAGGTTTGCGCATTTTTCCATTTCATGTCTGATTGTACCCTTTTATAGTTCTGTTTTTATCATATCTTTCTTAGCCATTGTTTCTCTACTTGACCGCCATTCAATTTCGGTTTTCCTTTTAATCTGAACTATATAATTTAATAATTTACTTTTAGAACCTCAACACTTTCAATGATCTTTAAACCTTTACTGGACACTATACCAGTTAATTAACCCTTTCGTGCCCAGTGGGAATACATATTCCCTCTTTTGTTTTGCCCTAAGACCGATGGGAATGGTTTTTCCCGATATTTACGGAAGCATTGATCGAAGTTTTTTTACATAAAAAAATAAGTATAACAAAAATATTTTTTGCATATACATATAATACATAAGAATTTAAAAGAAAATTAGTAAAAATCCCAAAATAAATAATTTGGGCACAGAGGTGATTAGAGTAATAATTTTGAATTTATGGTAAGATATTTTGAAGAATCGATGACTTCTGAGAAATTTTAAAAAGTAATGAAATTTTTAATGCAATAACTTACAAAAATTATTTTTAATGTAAATTTCTATGAAATATTTTTCTAAGGTAAATTTTAAAGCAAATTTTAATGCAATAATTTTCAAAATTAATTTTTATGCAAATTTGAATGAAATTAATTTTTGTGAATAATAATGTTGGAGTTAGCGCAAAAACCAAAAAATTTATATATAAAAATTTATATATATTTTCATTTGAATACTAATTCGCGATTCTAGAAATTCTCATAATAAAGTTCGTTACGAGAGCCTGACTGACCCATCCGTTTTCAATTGCCAAAGAGTTAATGAACAAAGTTATTCCAGATAATAGATTCCAATACTTTCACATCGTGCGATATTGGAGTCTACATGCCCAAATGCGAGTTCATCTACAATCTCAGTACATTCGTCATATCAAGTGCCCATGCTTTCGTGGGAATATTGACTGCTGGAGCAACTATTTCTATTATCGCTTTCAATATCGTTTTCAATAAAATTTTTATACAAATTAGTTTCGTTTTTCTACACCAGATAGCATCCACACTTAAAAAAATATCAATGAATTAAATTCCCTTAGACGCCTAAATTTACCTAAATACCTAAATACCCACTCAAATAAAATATTAAAATCATTAAATCTGAAGATAATTCCCTCAAATTTATTATTAAATTCCTTTTAAATTATATAAATAAGTCAAAATTATCACAAATCAAGAAAATAACTTTGATAAAAAATTATTCTAAGGTGACAAGAATCTTCATTGTAGCGTAATATGGAAAGAGAATTATTGTTTAAACAAGGAAAATGAAGAAAACTGATAAAATTAACAGTGAAAATATTATCTTCATTGAAGTGGGGAAATGGAGGTAGAATCATTAAATGAAGAAACAAAATACACCAAGAAGTATATATTCATTGAAGTGTTATTGATAAGAATGTGGATAAAAGTGGACAAGTTTTAAGTATTAAATGTACTTATTTAAAATTATTTTACGCGAAAAATTATTAATTGAAATACTATCTAGTTGGTAAATGAATTACTTTACTTATTTACTTTAATTTCTCAGAAGACGCTGATTCTTCAAAATATCTTATCATAAATTCCTGTTCAAAAATTCTGGGACCAAAATATCCTCTCACTATAGTACTTCGCATTGACATAAAACACAGCAGCCTTCTGTATTCTAGTTTATTTTGACCTGACCTGGGACCAAAATACCCTTTCACTATAGAACTGCACATTGAAATTGACAAAGGAAAGGGAAGGGGATATCGGATAGTCAAGATGCAGTGTCTGAATATCTGCTTACTTCTTCACCACGAATTAAGTAGTTATTTTTCATTGGATACTAATGTTTTTGACCACTTTACCCACAACAAAATTGCATTACTTGTGTTGATCTCCAAGATCTACACTGTATTGCCTGTTTTACAGCTTTTAAAAAAAAATACACAAACACTATTTCTAAATTCATTTAAAATTCGTAAAAACCCATTAGAATACAAATAAGGTGATTAGCACCTTGAGAATAAATAAAATGCGAGTAAATAAAATTATCAAATTCAACAAATTACAAGCACATACATAATATTGAGGATACCTGAATAACAAAAAATAAAATAATGTTCCAAAAATAATAAAAACAGTCGGGTTAAAATGACTACAATAAATGATGTCGTTCTCTCAAATTCGGAAAAGAATGAAGAAAGTGAAGAAATTGGAAAGTGAAAAAGAGATATACAAAAAATCAATGAAATCGAACAATAAAATGCGACGTTGTTTTTAATTAATAAATGCAAATGAAAATGAAGAAAACAAAAACAAAAATAACTTGGGAATGGAAATCCCTTATCTTAAGAGTTTACACGAGATAATATTTATATCACTAGAACAGTCGGGGAAAGAAAAAGGCAAGAATACGAAATAAAATGATATATATCGACCGATGTCAGAGATAATACGGGAATTGGGAATGTCCAAAGGAATATGCTGAAAGACAAAATAATTATCTACAAGTGTTAGGAAATGGCTAGGTATAATAGAAAGTCATTAATTGCAAATTAATATGGAGAATTCGAAGAGAGAAGAGATGGAATTGAAACCGAATTTAATAAAGGATAAAATAAAGCAATCAAAAAAGAAACAAAGAAAGGAATATAATTGTTAAATCAATAAGCCAGTGAAAATCGAACTAACAACTTGAAATTGTTAGTCAAGTTAAGGCAGGAAAGGAACCAGATAAATTGTTCAAAGTATCAACCACTAGCAGCAGTTAAGTGGTCGTACAATTAAAGTGTTCCCAAGATACTATTCCGCCCAAAGGGTTATAATAAGCACTTAAATACGTTTGAGTTGTATAGAATAACTGGTTTCATTGTAATCGTTATAACCATTTGTGGTATTCAGTAAAGTTATATTGTTTGAAATTTGATATTTATGTTGAATAGAACACGGTTTGAGCCAATAGTAGTTATTGATTTGATAAACCGCCGACAACAAACACCAACAATAGTAAAGAATAATATATAATGCATTCTTTGAGACCTGTAAGCTCGGAAAGCTGAAAATAAATTTTCTATTTATTGTACGAATATGATTTATAAATAGGACGCGTGATTTTCTGACTTCCGCTTATAGGCAGTAAGGTTCGTGCCAAAGTATATGCTCATTCATGAAAGCTTCAATTTTACTACTCTATATTAAGATGTTTGTTCCCTCCTGTAAAATCATATTGAAATCGTTAAGTTTTTCGAAAATATCAACCATGTAACTGAGTTTTGTCGTGTGAGATTTTATTCTGACTTCGGTATGTAATAATAATGTCTCATACACAGAGCTCATTTCATTATTGGATATTGAGAAGAAATGACTATTTAGGCTCTCGCTTTTGATGTAATTAATTACAATAACAACATCCTGTAATATCTTGTGCAATTCTTCATCAATGTATTTTGCAACATGAGCTTGCCTAAATATCATGTAATTATAGCATCCAGTACTGGATGACTTTTTTCAAAAACCAGGATTCCAGTACTGAATTTTTGTAAGCCCGGGATCTCTGTTCTGGAAAATTTATCAAAAAAATTAAAAAAAACAATTATATTTTGTAATTTTCTGTATTGAAGTTTGACCTTAAAAAGCACAAAATGTATACACTTCATCATTTAATGATGATCTAATTTAGATTGAAGTTTTCCACCTCGAGAAAAAACACGTTCTGGTTCGAAGCTACATCAGAAACCACTTACATAATATGGTGGCAGTTTTAAACACCGACGTAATCACCGAAAGTAGTAGGGACTTGGAAGAGTTTATTAAAAGATGTGAGATTTATTTCTATGCTAAGGGCATCATACATAAAAGAGAACTCGAAAGATTAACAGCATGTATGATCGGCGAGAATCTATTGGAAAATTGTGCAAAAACACAAGCACAAGGAACAAAGAGAAGAAATCAGGCGAAGGGAAGAACCGAAGTGCTGGTTATGCCACAAAACAGGCCACACGAAAATAAACTGTCCAGTAAAAGGTAACTTAGAGTGCTGGACGTGTAACAGAAGCGCTTTTTTGTCCAGATAGAAAAGCGCCAAGATGTTTTGGTTGTGGGAAAGTCCATATAAGGTTATGTCAAGAAACACGGTGTAAAAAATGCAACAGAAATAGTCATAGATCCGAAGAATGTTATATAAAGTCGAGTTACAATAAAACGATAGAGAAACAAAGACCGACAGGAAACAAATGCAGTTGGATAAATGAGACCGAGTAAGAAAAGGAAAGTGAACCGTGCGTAGAGACAAATGATGATAATTTTAGTAAGCCACGCCCAAACAAGATGGATCTACCAGTAGAGGAATTGCTTGGATCCATAAACTAACAGAAAAAAATGATGGGATATCCTCAAGGCTATAACAATAACAACGAAGGAAGAAATATATATTGGGTATAATAGACCAGTATAGTAAGTATTTAGACAGCTATAACAATACAAGACGAGGAAACAATAAAGAAAACGATTTTAGAATGGATTTTAAGATTTGGATGCCCAAAGGAGATAAGAGTTGATTGTGGGAAGGCGTTTGAATCAGAAATGATGATATTAAGTTATGTTTTTCGAGTCCAATTCAGGACAATATGAGAAGTGATAAATGCTACTTTACATGATAGGAAGTCGGATTGAGCAGATATATTACCAAAGTCGAATTCACATTAAATACAATCAAACAAAAAACGACAGGGAAAAGCCCGATAGAGATAGTTTTTGGAAAAAATATTTGCAAGGAAAAATGGTACGGGTCCAAAGAAAACAGGTAAAGGAAGAGCAAACAAGGAGACAATTCAACGTAGAAGATGTGTTAGTAAAATTAGAAACACACAACAAAGACCAGGACAGAGATGAGGGACCATGTAAAGTGATCGAGAAAGTGCATGACAGACGATATATCTTAAGAAACGAAAATGGTAAAAAGATCGAAAGAAACGTGGAAAAACTTTAAAAAATTTTTAAAAAGAGGATATGATTAAGCTGGAAGATTCTAAAATTTTTTAATTAGGATAATTTTGTACTTTTAAATCAATATAAGTACATTTTAATAGTGCAAAAAATTCTAACACAGTCAGAATTTGCATCTACGCTTAAAAATCAATATTCAAAAATTTTGAGCAAAAACTGTGAACCACCCAGGAAGCTCGATAACTCATAGTGCATATTTAAAATCGTGAACTTTTAAAACTCACTGAACTGGCTAGTATTTAATTATCTAAAATTTCCATGTAGACCTTTTTTAAATCACTTGAAAAAATCGAAGTTTAGTAAAACAAATCTATATTTATATAATTAAGTGACAATAAATTATCAAAAAATCATTTGTATTAAATGATTGAATAAATAATGTCTTCGCGCAAATGAATTCTTGTAAAAACAGAAATTTTAAAATCACAAGTCTTTGCTTAATAATAAGCATTTTACATTGTAATAAACACAATTACAAACCCGCGAATAGATTACATTATAGGAGGTCATCTGATCTCGATCAATCATTTTTGAGCATAAATATTTTTGTCAATTAACCGCTACGAGAATGATTTCATCTTTTTTTGTAATATTTTATAAATTTCACAAAATGTAGGTCGCTTTTCTGATTCTAAGGCCCAGCAATCTCGCATCAATTCATAGATGTCATTTGGGGTATCTTCAGGAGACTCCATGCGGTATCCATTTAAGAGATGTTGCTTAACATTGTTGGCATACTAAAATATGTGTAACTTGCATGTCAAAGGTAGCTTTTTAACTAACAATTCGAGGATAGGGAGTGCGACCAAACGAAAATATTTCCCACAATAAAATTCCAAAACTCCACACGTCTGACTTGTTGGTGTATTTCTAAAAATTATAAAAATATATAACTTTTTTCTTCTAATGTATAAATACCATAATTCTAGTGTTAAATACCAAACAGAAATCAATTTACATAAATTGATTTACCTAATTAAGAATTGATTTGAGCACATTACAGAAACATATAAATATATTTTACAAAACTTTCGTCTTAAGTTTCGCCTGGTACAAAATAAAGTCAAAAGCATATTTAGATTTAAAATTTAAAATAAAATTTTTTTTGGATAAACATAAATTTTTTGTATATGTCGTAGGCAAATGGTAATTTTAGGAAAATAACATTTGGTCAAATAGCTTTAGCTATTATTTCAATTTGTGAAATAATTTTGTGAACAATTTTTTACTTGTATTTTTTATACATTGTGTGTGTAATATGTTTAAGTTTTGCCTTGAATAGTTTTAGCAGTACCCTTGTGAGTAGTACCTTTGTGACCATTACCCTCTGGGGGACAGAATATCTTGACGGATAAACTCGGAGTATATATATATATATTATGGCTAATAATAATAGCTAAAGCTATTTGACCAGGTAAATAACATTTTAGAAAACAACTACCCTCCCCATTGTAACAAATTTTCATAGCCCTAAGCCGTTTCGTAATCTGTGAACAGTCCCTAATGGACACAGACCTAAATACCGGATTTATTTTAATAATTATTGGGAGCATGTGATATGTGAAGCATTGTTAATAAGGTCATTGGATCCGAAAATTATATGCAAAAATGCTATGAACAAGTCTTTTGAATGTTAAATAACTTTTTTTGATTTTTTTAAAATTTATATATATTAAAGATTAAAAATTAAAGTTATTTTTCGTTGTCACTTAAATAACTAAAAAAGTTGTAAAGATTTTTTAATTTTTAAAATTAAAAAATTATTTAAATTTAAATTAAACTTTTATAATAAATCCATAATATCTATATTGTTTTCTATCCTACCTGATCACAGTTATACTATCGAAATGTTGTAAAAACGTGTTTTTGCGTAAAGTTTTCTACTTATTTTTGCATCTATTTAATTTTGAAAATTAAAATACAATTGTTAGAAGAAGACATAGTTTAACAGAAATCTTTATTCACTTCAAAAATCTAAACGGAACACACAATCGTTATACTATTTATAGTACATTGAATTGCGTAATCTACAAAAGGGAGAATTATTAGTTTAAGTGATACTGATGACACGGAAGACAAACATACTTACTTAATTTAGTTATACAAGCATTCCCGCATCATTCAATAGATATCAAGGTCTAGTGACCTGGTTACGTAAGTAATTCGTTGGAAATTATTATATCATCTTACAACAATATTGTTTTTTTTAATTATGGAGCATTCTTAATACAGTGTATGTTCTAATTACTGGCACAAAAATATTTATGCTTATGATAATTTTCATGAATGATAAATGTTGCAAAAGCTGTAATTTTTGGAATATAAACTACTGAGATAAACTGAAAAAACTTCTCGAGAAATTATCTTCCAAATTTTTTACAAACGAATATTTTTATACGAAAATTTTATAAAACGAATCAATTGGCGTTAGTTTATTGGTTACAATAAATATTAAAAGTATGAAAGTGGAAAATGTTAACAAAAAAATACAAATCACTTTAAAGTAGTTTTAATCAATAGATATTAGATGTGCCTGCAGTTCCTTAATTATCGGATGTTTTCTGTTACTGGTAAACGGTAAAATAACCATCGTTAAAACCGGAAATTTTAACAAAATTAGTCTTTTATTTAAAAAACTTAATATATCATTTCATACATAAAAAAACAAATAAAAAAATCAACTTAAAAATTATTTTTTCATAATTTAGTCGGAGCGGTCTTGCCTGGATGTTTTCTTTTCAAAATAGAGACATTTAATTAGTTTATTCTAATGATTTAGGTGGGGAAATTGGTAAACAATTACAAGTAGTCAACAACTACAGTTTAGAATATATTTAGAGAAATTTGATAAAATTATGGAACTAAAGCGTGTTTGTTATTAATAAGGATTATTTGAAGAGAACGAAATTAATCTGAAATAAAAACTTCCTAGGGAATTTATTGCTGAAAGAAATGTATTACTAAAATGATTTTAAACTATTCAATTAATTAAAATTTGCAAGCACAAAAAACATACATTATTTATAAGAGCTTCAGGAGCTGTCCATTTAACTGGTATTCTGCTAACACTGTTTGTATTATCATCAACTGAACTTGTTGGTAACGAGGCGAGGTCATTAACAACATTTAACATTAGTTTAGGAGATGGAGTTTTTGAAAAATGATTTTTGGAATTGGAATTTAAATTGTTGTTACAATTTTCACTATTTGTTCTACTGTCATCTACTTTCGCAAGTCCGAAATCAGAAACTTTAGCAACTAGCTTAGCATTGAGAAGAATATTTCTCGCTGCGAGATCACGATGTACAAGACAATGTTCTTCAAGATAACACATACCGGAACAAGAGTCGCTAAACAATATAATATAATAACGTAAACTTGATATTATATTAATTTATTTTTATTTTAAATACATTATTTATAATTATCCCAATACCTAATTAACAAATTTAAAATAAGGTGTATATTAACAAGTTCACGCCGGCGCCGATCATCTGGCGATGCAGTTTTTGTTATTGAGCAAAAGTTATGTTTATAATACGTTATTAACCTCTATGGTAGTGAGTTTTGGTATGATGTACATACCCATAAAAATTTAAAATAAAAAGTATTACATTTGACGACTTCCGACACAATAATCGGGTAAAAAAAAATTACTTTTCAAAGTTTTTATTGAAATATCGTATGATTATTTCAGGTGTCTTCAATTATAGGTTGCGATGTCCAAATATTCGTACACTAATAAAAAAAATCTTCACTTCACTAAAAGTAATTGAAAACTTACACTTACAAAATAATTAAAAACACGTATAAACACAAATAAAACACAAAACATGACTAATAATATTTTTAATGTGGTAGTCTTTGAAACATGGATGTATACACAAAGCGACATTGAAAACATTCACGTATGAATTTTGTGTCTTTTCGACAGTTTGGTCGTACAGTTGTATGACTGCATACGTGACACTTTCTTTGGGTCCTGCTTCCTTGTGCCTGTGTTTGGGGAACAGGGAAGGGGAAGTGCCTTTCCGTTAGTCGTTCTGAATTTTACTTACTATTAAGGTCTGTACGGCCATACTTTGATTTGCAATGACATTTAACGCTGTACGGGTACGCCCATACTAACTTGAAGGTTAATTATGATTGTAATTAAAAATAAAAGTTTTTGATGAATACATGTTAAATTTTCTAATAATACGTCTAATAACACAATCAAATACGTCCCGTCGGTGGTAGGCGCCGCCCGATGGGACAGGGTAGTGCGGGCCACCGGTGATCCACACCAGCGTGAACGTGTAAAAAATAAAAAATTTCTAAAATTCATTAGGCCTCATTTACAAGGTTCTTGTTTATTCCGTAAAGCTATCTACAAATAATGCTAATCTGTTCAACAATGCACGTGGTCCGTCTAATAAGTAGTGCGACTCGTATAGTAATCAATAAATGAACGCAAACATATTTTGTATTTACAATAAGTAAATCATGTAAGGTTTATTTCTCAAAATAATTTTCATTTAAATCGACACATTTTTTCCAGCGTGTAACCAGATTTTGGAAGGTTGCCTTGAAGAAATTCGGAGACTTCTCGCTCATAAAATACATCACTGCATACTTACAGATAACATCTTCCTCTTAGAACAGTCGCGTCGAGGCTGTTTCCATTCTTCAGATTCCTGTTTAGACTGTGGAACAAATAGGTGAAAGTAGTGCCTCATCAATGGTAATGATATTATTCAAAAGTCGTTCTTCAATATTGTCCAAAATCTAAAGGCGGGCATCGATTTTGCATTGCATCAGTTAAAATGTGGTATAATTTTCTAATGCCACTTTCACTGAGTAATGTATAAATAGTACCTTTACTTACATTCAGGTGCATTACTGGTTCTCCTGTTGTAATTTTCCTCTCAGTCTTAACAATTTTTCTCAGGTCAGTTTTTTTATTATTTCACAAGGTCTTCTTGGATTTTCCTAAGAATAATTTTATCAACGTTAAATTTTGGTTTTGGATGGGTATTCAATCACTCAGTTTTCTATTGATTTCTACTCTACTCTTGCCTTTCACAAAGAGAAAACTTACGACACTGCGATAATGCATTCTCTCTATGAACACTTTAAAATAAGTGTTTAAAATTTAAATTGAGTAATAACTGATTAAAACAAAAAACAATATATTTACAATATATACACGACTGAATATATATTTATAGTTTGGCTTATTTCATTTACTTACTTATACTATTTATTGGGCACACCACGTATATTTAGATTATAATGTTAACTAATGTTTTTAATATTTAAGCTCAAAAATATTAAGATGTTAAATCCCTTAACACGCCAATAAAAAATCGGAAGGTAGTTATTTTCCCCAAAATTTTTCATATTCTTTATTTTATTTATTAACAAATCTTGTTAAATCCAAAAAGATAGTCTTCTACAAAAAAAGTTGACTAAACTTCGCAAACTTCTGTAGCTTGTCTCGGCTGAAGGGAAATATGTACAAAACGGTCTAGTGGGTATATTCTATTGTAAATATGTGAAATCAAAATTCATGCTGGCATGTAGTAACTCGGTGAAAGGGAAAATTCAGTTTCGTGTACTGGGGTTAACTCCACTAAGTGTATTAAAGGGTTAATAATAATAAAATTTAATAATTAATTAAAAAATGCTTACAGTGCAAATTTTATTTGATCAATGGTTTTAATTACAGTACGACCACGAGACCGTAAATAATTAACAAGAGATCCATTCTCCATATACTCTGTTATAATGAACACTTTATCGTTTGATGACGATATGCCTTTAAAAGTCACAAGATGTGGATGATGCAATTTTCTAAACAAAAATATAACTGTTTAGTATCATGAAAAAATAATTAAATAATGCTCGATTCTTTATGCTTGATACATTTATGATATGTATAAATTCATTATTTACCTTTTGGGTAATAAATATCATGATTAATTTCTATATTTTTGATGAAATAAATAAAATCTTGTTTTTATATTTACAGGAAAAATTTTTTCAGTGTACAAAATTTTCATCAAATAAACGAATGGAGTTACGAATTAAAACGGTCATGCTAAATTCGGACAAGTACATTCAAAGAATAAGTAACAGATAGATTTCAATAGGCGATGTAATTATTATCTTTTTTCAAGTCAAATTTTATCAATTTCAATGATATTTTCACAGTTGAAATTAAAATTTATTTCATTATCTCCAAAACGATTTCATTGGGAATCAAATGTGATTCAACGTATATAAAATTATAATAATGCTTGCATGATATCTAAATGAAAAGAATTGATAAATAAGTAAATAGATTAACTAGATGTATTAATCCTTTTCCAGTGCCAAGAATCTTATCTTGATTTGCGTGCAAAATGTGTTTGAAATTACATCAATTTGATCTGGCATATGGTTAAAGAAATAAAGAAAAAAGTAATACAAAGTTTTTCAGATCTTTTACAATATTCTTTAAATTTCCCTAGCATTTTATCAAAAATAAATCCACAGTAAGCATTAAATTTTAAAAAAATTACATGTTAAATTGCTAGTCAAAAATATAAAAATGAAACTAAAATCATATATGAATCATAATTGTCATTTGCAAACACTGATTATTTATTATGAATAATTGCACCTTTTAACGTTTTTATTATACAAATTTGTACATAGATTCTAAATACAGTAAATTTTCAAGACAACATTAGAACATAATTATTCCAATAGTACACCAGTCAATAAACAATTATCATTAATTTATATCCGTTTCATAGTCACAGAGCAAAATCATTTCTTCAACTATTCTTTCATTTCATATAATGCACTCGAATACCGGTCCTCTACTTTAAAATATTAAATATTTTTATAATTAATTGAGATCACTTGGTAAGTCAATAATAAAAAGACAGAAGGAAAAGTGTTTGTCAAAATAAATAATCTCAGAAAAATATCAGGTTGCATAATTATTTTTGTACTTTTAGCACAATTATGTCAGAACGTTCTCAAAGTGGAGAGTACACACCTCAAAAAGAGGTATTGGAAGATTGTTAGGAGTATTAAAATTTAAATATTTTAATAATAATTCCATTTATTACAATTCATTGATGAGAACAAGGAATTTTATTTTTGGTTCAGATAAAACAAATATATATCAAAATCACTTGAAAAAGACTGCCGAAAATTCATGAAAATCAAAAAACATCTTTCTGATTCATAGCGAATTTTTTATTAAAT